>QJPP01004673.1:0-146298 GCA_003996215.1 Jaltomata sinuosa
TTATTTGTTAAATTGAGTACTTGTATATTGTTTTAGACTAAGAATGAGAAAGGAATTCGGAACACGGGAAAGCTCGGGTTGAGTAGAGCTTGGATCATTTTGAGGTAGGTGATGGCTTACGATTGCTGTGAATGTTGTATATTTTGTACTCTTATCTAAGTGTTTGTATGAATTACATGGCTTAGAGGAATTGTGTAGAATGTCTAAGGGTCCTGTTTTATAGTCTGTGAATTGAACAGTGCGTTGCTTGTTGGTTTACAAGTTGTTTGTTCATTATTTGACTGTGGATTGTTGACATTCGATTGGCTCGGGTACCACGCCTGGTACAGATATACTAATGGTTGGCTCGGGTACCATGCCTGGTATGGGTATTTATAGACAAAGAAACCAAATCCTAACAAAACTAAGAGAAGCTGGATTTGGCAGTGCCGACGGGATGCCCCACGGGCCATCGTGGGTGTGACGGGCGTCGTGGGTGCCCGTCGGCCTTCTTCATGTCTTCAAGTCCAGGCTCCTGCCTTGGTTTGACGGGCTGAGGTGATGGGATGTCGTATCTGTGACAGCCTGTCGTGACCCTCATCGGCTGCACTTGGCAACTTTCTACATCCCTGCCTCATTTTCGCGGGCAGTCTTGACGGGGTGTCGTGGTTGTCACGGGCGTCATGGATGCCCATCGCCCTTCCTTCACTTCTTGCATAACTCCCCGGACACTTTCGATAGGGCGTCATGATTGCCACGAAATCGAAGATGCCCGTCGCCCTTCCTTGACCTCTTGCATGCTCCTCTGGATGGTTTTGACGGGCTTAGCAACGTCCCGTAGTGTATACCACGGGCATCGTGGGGCCCGTCGGGATCAAATGCCTTAGCCCCTCTTGCTGCCATATTCCAACGGTTTACCCCACAGGCCGTCGTGAGTGTGACGCCCATGGTGGCTTGTCTTTTGGCCAGAAAACTGCAAATTTTTGGTCTTCCCATCTATTTCATACTTTTTCCCTGCATAACTAGCAAACGACATTAAATCCAACAAAATGTACTTAAGAACTCTAAAAAATCCTTTGTTTTAAGCGTCGAAAGTGCCATCAAATCCCGGCACATCAACACCCTTAACTTAGAATGTTTGCTTGTCCTCAAGCACCAAACAAAAACAAAACCAAACGACGCTTAAGTAGTAGAAAATCAGAAACTACAATGGCAACCTGATTCATTAAACTTTTACTTTCCAAGATAGTACCCACTCCTTGATAGCTCAAAACCCAGTGCATTTTATCAAAGTATCAAAACAGCACAAGACGGATCCATGAGTGACAACATGATATTTACGAGTTAGCTAGCATACACACCAGACATTCAAACCAAGTAATTAGCAATCCAGTCTACTCTAGTGCCCTCACAATACAGAAGTCCCAAATCACACAAGATATCAATTTACACTCAGGGACTGGGAAACCACTCACTCTCACAAAGATGTTCAAGCTGTACATGCGTGATACCATAGGCTTGCCCTTATTTTCTATGCTTCAGCTTTCAAACAGTTCGGTTTGTATCACTATAGGACTTTTCTAGGCTTGTAATGTAGGCTTAGGGACGGGAATGGTACATTTGGGTAAATAGTGACTATGCCCTCTTTGAGACTACAATTACTTCATTATTTTCTCCACTTTTCAGTTCTTACCGGTTGCCTCCCTTCTTCTTCTTTTTTTCACTCTTTTCCTACTTTTACCAAGCTTCGGGTGTGGCTTCTATTGCATTTACTGCACTTTGTCTTTTTATTCATTTTTCTTCTTTATTTTCTTTTCATTCATCATTTTTCTTTTCTTTTTATTTTGCATGCCAACCACACCCAGTTTCTTTCTTTCTATTGCTTAACCATTCTTTTCATACCCAACACTTCCTACTCACCCCTACAGTAGCCACCCTCAACTTAGGGTTTTAGCCTGAGTTGAGGTGCATGATGTCCAAGGAGGGACCAGGGCCAAAACAGAGATTTATAAGAAACGGGAAGGTGAATAGGCTAACAACAAAAAGGTTCACTTTACGGCTCAAAGTTAGGGATCAAGTGGATTACTTAGCATTTTGGTAGGTCATTTTGGCTGAAGTGGACTAATTCAGAAAGGTTCTATTGTCCCAACTAAACCATTCTACAACCTAAGCACGACTAACCAGGAAAGTTCTAGATCGCACCGTACAGCAAGAACAGATACTAAGCAGCTCACTTCACACATGGCATAGAGTTAAGGCTACAGATTAGCTAACTACCGGTTTCATGCATTAGCTTAAGCTACTTGTATCATTTATATGCATGCTGTCATTTACAGATCCACCTAAGTCGGTTCTAACACTTTATTGCACAAAAATTTGGAAGGGTCTCCATTTTTCACAGAACTCTATTTCCAAAAATAAAATCATGGTTGCAATTAGTTTCCAATTCACTTCTACGAACACACTTCTTATACTAAACATGTCGGTTCAACAGAAATTAAAAATTCTTAAGGAAAGAATGTAGGCAAAATAACCCCAAGGACTTGAGTACCTTGTGAGTACCCTCATGGGTTGCCTCCCATGCAGTACTTGATTTAACGTCGCGGCACGATACCAGTGTTTTGACTACTCAAACTTTGCCAAAATGCTCTACCAAAAATACACCAGATGACCACAGCTGCCCCCACCCCCTCTAAAAAGTGCTGCATTGTCCCCAATGCATGAAAAATGATAAGCAATGGATATTAGGCATACTTGTGGCGCCTAAGCGCCATCATCGGGTGTAGCAGAAGTTGGGCCCTCTAACTCAGTGCCCGTAGATGTCTCAATAACACAAGCTGCCTCTGCAGTCCTCTCAATCACAGTATCAGCTGCCCGGGCAGCGTCAGTGTCACCAACTCCCACAATGGAGTCTAAAGAATTTTCTTCTACCAGTACTGCAACACCACTCACGGAACCACCATTCCCAGTGCCATCAACCTCAATTTGTTGCATAGCCAGGGATTCTTTTGTTGCTTTTTTTAGCTCTTTTCGGGATCTCTTTGCGGCTCTCTCCTCTTTTTTCTTTTGTGAGTTTGGGCTAAGAGGAGCATCATCAGCTTGGACTTGCTTGTCTTTGCTCTTCCTCTTCTTTTTGTGCTCAGAGGGATCATGAGGTAATTCAGCTTCTTTTTCAGGCTCCTGTGCTGCTGCTAGGTCCAAGTTTTCCATTCGGAGGTCGGGGTCCACAAAATCTCATAGATTAAGTGTGGGCTCCAGCGTGATCCATGGCAAGACCATTGGAGCCTTAGCTTGAGAAGGCGGGGGATTCTTCAATTTATCAACATCGACTTTGAGCTCGGTAACTTCCTTTTTAAACTCTGTGAGCTCCAACACACCCATCTCTTTCAGTCTCTCATCCACCCTATCCTCCAATGCATCAATCTGGGCATTTATAGTTAGAAATAGGGCTATGGCCCTTTGAATTTAAGCATTCACAATTGGCTGGAACTGCGCTAAGAATGCCTTCATTTGTGCTTTAAGCTCAATGGTCCTCTGGACCATGTCGATAATATTTGCCGGATAGAAGTCAAAGATAGCATCTGGATCCTCTACTGAAGGTGCTTCAGAGGCGTATGGACCAGCTGCAGCAGTAGACGGCCTAGATGTGGTGTGCTCAGACTGGCTGGCTTGTGGGGTAGGTCTTGGCATAGAGGATGCGGTCCTTTTCGGTGTCGGGATATGTGCCTCAAGAGTAAGAGCCAATGGCTCGGAAGTACTGCTCAACCCCACACTCGTGTATCATCTTTGGAATGCTCCGAATGGTGAGTCCTTGCAGCTCTTTCAGCCCTATCAACCCCTGTAAACTTCGGGACCTGTGTTTCTTCACACAACTTAGTGATCAGGCACGAAAATGGGTAAGAAGAATCTATTTTGGTAACTCGGTCCCCGATCTCCTCTGCGATGATTTGCCCAAAATTGAGGTTGTACTTGGACATCAAATCAACCACTAGGATGTCCCTTTCCAGAGTGAGTTGGTTGTCAGCACCCATTGGCATGAGTCAGAACCGTGCTAATGCCCACCAAAACTTGGCCTCAAAAAAGAGAGAGGCTTTATGGATCTGCGGCTTGTCTTGGCTAATCCACATTGGTGTCCCAGTCATAGTCAGGCACTTGGCCAACCACTTTGTCTGCTTCTCCTCATGTTTCACCCGGTAGTCATAATCGATGGTTTCTGTGGGTGCTTCATACTCTGGCCCAAAAAGAAATCTGTTGATGGTCTTGGCTGAGATGTTGATTGGGACACCCCTTACTGGGACACTCTCAAGAGCGGGCAAGTCTACAATTTTCTGGCCCTTTTTGCACAACCCTTCCTAGATGGCTTGATAATTGGCATAGAACTCTCTTACGAGAGTTGGCTGAAAATCTGAGAGGGGATTGCTAGTCCATCCCAACCTGTAATATCAGAAGTATGTGTCCATCTTGGGGAAATTCTTCAATTTGAATGGGTCTATTCTCCACTCTTCCGTGATGGGCTTTCGCAGAGTACCCCTTGCTGTGACTTCAAGGCCATAGTCAAATATTTTCTTCACCCCCTCAACCCTCCATCTGACTGTCTCTCTAGCAAGTCCCAGTGCGACACCAGTGCCGGATGGAGTAGGTGAAGGAGTTTCCTTCTCTGGTGTGGTAGTCTCCATGTCAGACTCAGCATTACCCTCTTCTTCTCTTGCCTCACTGTGCTCTGACCCCGAACCATCCTCATCTCCCGACTCATTTGCTATTCCACTTGAGACTTGAGTAGACAATTCTTTCCCAGTGTTGTCATGGTCGCTCTCTGCACTAGTCTCAGATGAGCCAGAGGACTATCCTGGTTTTTCAGTGGATGCATTTCCCCCCTCCTCTTCAGACTGGGAGGAGGACACAACCAGCTTCCTTCTGGCGGTCCGGACAAGGGGGGTGTTGTCTGAGTCACTCATTTCGGCTTTGGAATCGGTGGGTTGATCCTTTAGACAAGAGGGATTGGAGGCATTCTTAGCTTTTCGTCCCCCCCTCATCGTAGCGGTGTCTTTGGTATCATGTAGTACCTGCAGGTAACCATTGTTAGCAATCGGGACCAAAGTACAAACCCAAAAAAAATAAAAAAATCTATACTTAAGAAAATTTCATAGAAAATCACCCCCACGGGCGTGGGAGGGCCGACGTCCTATGGCCCCGGATGTCGAAATGAACCAGTGGGGTTTACAGTGAAAATCTCCCTCTCACGGCCTTGTGCCACGGGCGTGAGAGGGTCAACGTCCCTTGGGATCGGGCGTCGGAATGGACCAGTGGGCTTTTCAAGGACAGCTGTCCTCCCACGGGCGTGAGAGGTCTGACGTCCCGTCGGGTTGGGCATAGGATCCAGCCGGAAACTTTTTCAAGTTTTAAGTCGGTTACACGCCCTATCCGACGTCCATCGTGCCTCAGACGTCCTATCTGCTGGCCCGTGATATCCAATCAGGTTCATAAGATATTTTCTCCCTAGTTTTTGCACACATACCCAGATTGTTCATCTCCCATACGCAAACAAACACCAAAATCTCATGTATCTATAATAACACACTACCCAACCCTAATTCCCACGTTTTATACTTTGTATGGTTTCATCAAGAAACATTTGAAAACTAGGGTTATGCTTGAAACACTAGGACAATCTCAACTTGAACAAAACCCTTAGTCACTGCTTTCAAACAACACATATGGTGCACAAACAACAAGAAGGAAGAACTTACTTTGCTAGAACTTTTCGAAACAAACTTCCTAGTGCCGCATTGCTTGTAATGCGCAGAGATCTTAAAGGAATCGGGGTTGTGATCGTGGGTAGTGAGATTAGGGATGTCCTTTGTTTGAAGGAGAATGAGTGATCGTGTGTGAGGGGGAGATTATAATGGGTTTTGACCTCAATTGAATGAGGTCAAAACATTAAGTGGCGGGGGAGTAAAGGGGAAAGGGTTCCGGGTCGGGTCGGGTCAAGTTTAAGAAAATTAAAATTGTTGACCTTCCCTTGACCGACCCAGACGATGGGCTACGTGATGCCCGTCGGACTAGTGATGGCCCATCGTAGGGTACTTACCTGGGAGGCTGAACCACACCCATTCCCACCCCCGTCGGAGCCAGGATGACCCATCATGTGGGACGTGGAAATGAGGCAGGGCCCCTGTCTTCCATACTTAGCATTTTTCTTGCCCTTGTGAGGGGCTTCACACCCATTCCCACGCCCGTCGGAACCTCGACGGCCCGTTATGTGGGACGTGGAAATGAGGAAGGGCCCCTGTCTTCCATACTTAACCTTTTTCTTGTTGGATGTCCCCAGTCCCACGGGCGTGGCGCCTACGACGATCCGTCTGCTAGCCTATGAGATCCCCTTTTCTGCAGTTTCAGCACTTGTTCTTTATCTCCCTTCTTTCTGCATATCAACACACATTAGTCCATGGGTTGCCTCCCATGGATCGCTTGATTTAACGTCGCGGCATGACACAAGTGTTTTGGCTACTCATACTTCACCAAAACACTTTACACTCACTAGAACTTAAATCAAATAAAGCAACAATACAAGTCCATGGGTTGCCTCCCATGCAGCACCTGATTTAACGTCGTGGCACGACGCAGGTTGCTTGACTACTCAGACTTCATCAAGCTCCTTGGGTGGGATGAATTCATCAAGGCTCCAAGCTTTAATCATTTTGAGCTCCTCTGCTATGCCAAAATAAGATTTAATTTTCTACCCGTTTGCCTTAAACCTTTTTCCCTCATGGTTTTCGAGTTCGAATGCCCCATGAGGAAACACTTGTACCACCTTGAAAGGTCCAATCCATTTGGACTTCAGCTTTCCAGGAAACAAGCGAAGTCTAGAGTTGAAGAGCAAGACCAAATCACCCGGCTAGAAATGTCTCTTTTCTATCTTTCGGTCATGATACAGCTTCATCCTCTCTTTGTACAGTGCTGAGCTCTCATATGCATTCAGACGGAACTCATCCAACTAATACTACTGCCTAAGCCACTGCAAAGATGCCTCAGACCAGTCTAAGTTCAACTTCTTCAACGCCCACATGGCCTTATGCTCTAACTCAACCAGAAGATGGCACACCTTACCAAACACAAGCTGAGAGGGTGACATACCTATTGGGGTCTTGAATGCAGTTCGGTACGCCCACAAAGCATCATCTAACTTACGCGACCAAGCCTTTCTATTTGCATTGACAGTCTTGGAAAGGATTGACTTTATCTCTCTGTTGGAAACCTTCACTTGCCCACTCATCTGAGGATGATAAGGGGTTGCAACTCTGTGCTTAACTACATATTTCTCAAGCAGAGCTCGAAAAAGCTTGTTGCAAAAGTGCGAGCCTCCATCGCTAATAATTTCTCTTGGCGTACCAAACCTGGAGAAGATGTTCTTTTTCAAGAACGCTATGACACATTTGCCTTCATTACTAGGAAGCGCAACTGCTTCCACCTACTTAGATACATAGTCCACAGCCACCAATATGTACTGTTTTCCATTAGACAGCACGAACGGACTCATGCAGTCAATACCCCAAACATCAAACAGCTCGATCACAAGGATGGGATTAAGAGGGAGCTCCTGCCTCCGTGATATGCCTCCTTCCCTTTGACATTTGCTGCAAGCCTTAGCAAACTCATGGGCGTCTTTGTGAATAGTCGGCCAATAATAGTCGCATTACATAATCTTATGCGCAGTACGAATACCACTATGATGACCTCTAACAGGGGATGAATGGCAAGCTTCTAGTATCTCCATCATCTCAGCTTCAGGCACACATCTCTGGATCACTATATCAGCACACACACAGAACAAGAATGGATCTTCCCAGAAGTACTTCTTCACATCGGACATGAACTTTCTTCTTTGGTGGACCGACATATCATCAGGCACTAGATCACTTACCAAATAGTTGGCAATGTCGGCAAACCATGATATCAAATCTTGAGAAGCGGCTAACACTTGTTCATCAGGAAACCAGTCATCAATCTCTTGCTCATCATTCAGCTTCAACATTGCCTCTTCTTCCAGTCTAGACAAATGGTCTGCTACTTGATTCTCTGTACCCTTTTGGTCCTTGACCCCAAAATCAAACTCTTGCAGCAGCAACACCCATCTAATCAGCCTTGGTTTCATATCCTTCTTTATCATGAGGTAACGAAGAGCTGCATGGTCTGCTACTTGATTCTCTGTACCCTTTCGGTCCTTGACCCCAAAATCAAACTCTTACAGCAGCAACACCCATCTAATCAGCCTTGGTTTCATATCCTTCTTTATCATGAGGTAACGAAGAGCTGCATGGTCAGTGTGCACCACCACCTTGGTGCCAAGCAAATAAGATCTGAATTTTACAAACGCAAAGACCACAACAAGTAGCTCTTGTTCAGTTACAATATAATTCTTTTGAGTCAGGTTAAGTGCTTTGCTAGCGTAGTATATCGGATGAAGAATCTTTTTGCGCCTTTGGCCTAGGACTGCTCCTAGAGCCACTCCACTAGCATCGCACATGACCTCAAAAGGTTGAGACCAATTAGGGGAAATAACAATAGGAGCTGATACCAACTTCTCTTTAAGGCACTCGAATGCCTTCAGACATGCATCATCAAACACAAAATTTACCTCTTTCTCCAACAGTTTGCACAATGGATTAGCAATTTTGGAAAAGTCCTTGATAAACCTCCTATAAAAGCCAGCATGCCCCAAAATGCTTCGAATACCCTTCACAGAAACTGGTGGAGGTAATTTTTCAATTACCTCAATCTTCACCTTATCAACCTCAATACCCTTCTTGGAGATCCTATGGCCAAGCACTATGCCCTCTTTCACCATGAAGTGACACTTTTCCCAGTTCAGCACCAGATTACACTCTTCACATCATTTCAGCACACAACTCAGATGATCCAAACAATCTTCAAAAGAGTCACCCACTATGAAAAAGTCATCCATAAATACCTCAATAGTGTCCTCCACCATGTCTGAGAAAATGGACAATATTCAACGCTGAAATGTTGCTGGCGCATTGCACAAATCGTACGACATCCAATTGAAAGCAAACGTCTTATATAGACAGATGAACATGGTTTTCTTGGTTTTCAGGAGCAATCGAGATTTGATTGTATCCCGAATAACCATCAAGAAAATAATACCATCTTCTACCAGCAAGACGGTCTAACATCTGATCCATGAACGACATCGAAAAATGATCCTTCTCAGTCCAAGCATTCATCTTCCTATAATCTATGCATATGCGCCAGCCTGTGACTGGCCTCATCAGAATCAACTCGTTCTTTGCATTTGGGACTATAATAATCCCACCCTTCTTCGGCACATATTGAACTGGGCTCACCCACTTACTGTCGGAAATCGGATAAACCACACCTGCATCCATCCACTTAATGATCTCTTTCTTGATGACTTATTGCATAGGCTGATTCAACCTACGCTGGTGCTCGATAGATAGAATACAATCAGGCTCGAGCTGAATTTTGTGTGTACATATTCCAGGCAGAATCCTTATGATGTCTGCGATGGTCCAACCAATGGTTCTCTTAAACTTCCTCAAGACAGAAACAAGAACTTCAACTTTCCCTTCACCTATATCTGCAACAATGATTACTGGAAAAGTCTCATTAGCTCCTAAGAATACGTATCGAAGGTGAGCTGGAAGCTCTTTGAGCTCCAAGACTGGAGGCTCCTCAATAGATGGACAAGAAGGCGGTGTCTGTCTATTTTTTAAGTCCAAGTCAAGCTTCTTTGGAGCATAGCTGTAAGATCCCAAACCTATGAGTGCTGCTACCATTTCATCATACTCCTCAATATCGTCACCTTCAAAGTTCATAATCACGGCAGCAAGGGCTTCGACTCCAAGTCTCTCCTCAATAGGTACGCCAATCTTATCCTCATCGACACATCGATAAATGACACCACTCGCATGTCATCATGATGCTTCATAGATTTTCAGACATCAAATGTCCCCTCCTCATCATTCAGCCTGAACTTCATTTGCCCAGTTTCCAAATCAACCAAAGCGCATCCAGTAGCCAAGAATGGGCACCCCAAGATAATGGGCACCTCGAAGTCAACCTCATAATCCAGAATCACAAAGTCTGTAGGAAAGATAAATGTGTCAACCTTCACCAATACATCATAAAGGATCCCCACAGGTCTCTTCACCATACGATCTGCCATGAGAAGCCGCATTGTAGTCGGAGTGGAGGCTCCTAAGCCCAACTGATTATACACTGCTAGAGCCATAAGATTTATACTAGCACCCAGATCACACAATGCCTTGGCAAAGAAGAAAGCTCTAATAGTGAAAGGAATTGTGAATGCTCCAGGATCTTCTTTTTTCTGCACCATGGAACGGGATGCTATCGCACTATAGTGGTGCAAATTATTGGCCGGCTCAAAACTAACCGTCCTCTTCTTAGTTACTAGATCCTTCATGAATTTGGCATATCCAGGCATCTTCTCCAGTGCTTCTTCAAAGAGATATTTACTGACAGTTGCTTTAACATAGAGATGAACTTGTGAAAAATTCCGTCCTCAACCTTTTTCTTCAATCTCTAGGATAAGGCAGAGGAGGCAATGGTATGGGTTTCAGGACTGGTGAAATCCCCTTGATCTTTGCTTTCAACTCAGAAGACTATACCAAAATTTCAGCATCACCCTTTTTCAACTTCGGCGGGCTCATTAACAATTTTAGGCATGGGAGGATCAATGGTCTGCTTTCTGCTTTGAGTAGTCACTTCCATAACCTATCGATCATTCTTCGAGTTTTGAATGGTATCACTAGGGAGAGTACCTTTTTGACGCAGATTCATGCTAGTGGAAATCTGGTGCATCTGCGTCTCAAGTTATTTTATGGAGACAGCATGGAAATCCACTCTTTGACCGATCTTTGAAAGGTCTGATTTTATCTCCTTCATGCTTGCATCCGTGGAGTCAACCTTTTCAAACACCTTGTTGAGCAGCTCCCTCATGGTAGGTTGTCCAGCCCTCTCTTCGCGATTCACAGGCGGGACGTAAAGACCACTTCTATCATTCTTATACCCATCCTTTTTCTGCCAGTCACTATCTCTGTAACCGGACTGATTGTAGAAATCATCTCTATCTCTGTTCTGACCTTGATTTCCTTGGCCAGAAGCCTGGAAACCCGCCCATTGATTATTCAGATAACTAACCTCTTCTTTGGATAAGTAACCGTCTGGCCTAGGTGCTTTACCTTACGAACCGATTGCTTTTACCTTCTCTACTCCCTCAGCCAGGAATTTTTTTGCAAGCAACCCAAGTGTCGTGTTCAGCTCAGCAACTTCCTGTTTAATGTCTTGCAATTCATTTGAATCCAAAGACTTACCAACTGCATATGTACCTGCTGAGGTCTCTGATTTTCTAGTGTGCGATGCTCTGTTGGTCTTTGTAACCCGATCAAGCATCTCCGAAGCTTCATCATACGAATTGTCCATGCATACCCCACCAGTTACAGTGTCAGCTACTGCTTTGGTGTTGGCGTTCAGTGCTTTATAAACATTTTCCATCGGATGACTTGAAGGGATTCCGTGTCTTGGAACTTCTTTCAACTTCTTCTTGAACCTTAGCCAAGCCTCATATAACGCCTCTGCAGGTAGCTACTTGAAACTATAGATTTCTTATTTCAATTGCAACATCCTTGATGGAGGAAAGAATCGCTCCAAAAATTGGGTCTTCAACTCATTCCATGTGTAGATGGAATTATCGGGCATTTTTTAGAGCCAAATAGTTGCCTCGTCGGTCAGTGAGAATGGAAACAACCTCAGTCTAATAGCATCTTTCCCCACTCCTGGCATACTATATGCCTTACAAATCTGAGTAAAATTCTGCACATGACAATTTGCGTCTTCTATAGATTTTCCAACATACAAGCCTTTATTATTTATCAACTGGATCATGGTGCTGGTGATGTCAAATTCCCCCCCCCCCAGTCATTGGTGGCAACACTATGGGTACAACAATGCCCAATTCCTCCTCCTCATCATAATCATCATAATCATAGTAGCGAGGGGCTTGTCTGGGTTGCTGCATCTGCCGACCTCTATTCTGTCTTGGCGCGAATGGTCCTCTAATCAAGTTTCGGTGGATTGTACCATCAGCTGCTGCTTAGTACAGCTTGACAAGCAGCATGTTATCGAGCCTGCCTTGTTTGCTTAGCCACCGCATTTCGAGCAGCAAGATCTGCTGCAATTGCAGCATCTTCAGCAGCAAGAGCATCTTCTTCGGCCTTTTTTCATTGCTCATCCTCGGCCAATAACCGGTCTGTGATCTGCTCCTGTGTCTTGTGCTTTCCCTCTTTAGCCATATTTCTTAAGGTTTTGGAGAGCTCAAGATTGTAAGGGATCAAGGGATTGCCTTGACTCCTTGTACTGGGATGCACAAGTGTGCAACCTGTAGATCAAAACAAAAACAACAGAAAAAGTAAAATCAAGAAATAAGGACTAATAGTGAGATAAACACAGTATCTCTTAATCCTTAACAGTATTCCCTAGCAACGGTGCCAAAATTTGATACGCCCAAATTACACCTCTTTTAGAAGCATAAGCGGTTGCTGATCAAATATAGAACCCACCAAATGTTGGGGTTGATCCCACAGGGAATATGGTAGGACTATGGTCTATTAATGTTTACTCGCGTTTTAGTCGTTTATTTCCCTCGAAAGGGGGGTTTTAAAGTAACAAGTAATAGTAGTAACTAGAATGTAAACAGGTATTATACGTCAATTTCAACAGTTGTTATCATTAATGGAAGCGACTAGGGTAGTGTTCCCCATGAGATCATAACCTAGTAAGGCTTTTGTACTTGGTAAACTAGTTTGATACTTAGCATGCAGAATCGGTAAGTTGGGTTCATCTAACTCCTTGGTCCGATAGCTAGATGAATTTCACCACATGTCTTGGTCCGGCCGCGGGTGTATGCTCTACTAACCCTTACCCTGGATCCCAGCTTAGCTATTCCTGGATAAAGTTAAGCTATTAGATGAGGGTTGGTAGCCTCAAATCTCCGTCGTTGAACAACCCTTTTCCCATCCGTTACCTCTTTGGTCCGACAAGTAAGGATAAGGCGAGTTCTAACGTTGTACACTGCTAGAAAGCAATCATTACGAAGGGGGGAACAATACATGCATAAATATCGCCCTAGAATTACTAAGTACTTTGCCTACTTTGTTAATCCTTCATGGTTCCCACAACCCTAGTTGTGAATTTAGCTACTCATATTCATAAGTGGATAATTAATGGTTGTTTGTGCAATCATTAATAGATACTTACAAATTAGTGCAAAGAAATCCAGAATCTTGAAGAAAATATCAAGAACACTTCAACTAATCAAGAACTTGTGTTTAAAGTCAACACCAAAACAATAATGTCATAACTCATGCAAAATAATATGTAACTCCTGAAAATAAAACCTAAGGGGAAGTATTTATAGACAGAGAAACCAAATCCTAACAAAACTAGGAGAAGATGGATGTGGCACTACCGATGGGATGCCCCATGGGCCATTGTGGGTGGGATGGGCGTCGTGGGTACCTGTCGGCCTTCTTTATGTATTCAAGTCCAGGCTCCTGCCTTGGTTTGATGGGCTGAGGTGATGGGACGTCGTAGCTGTGATGGCCCGTCGTGACCCTCGTCGACTGAACTTGGCAAGTTTCTACATCCCTGCCTTATTTTCACGGGCAGTCTTGACAGGGCATCGTGGTTGTCCCGGGCCTCATGGACGCCCGTTGCCCTTCTTTGGCTTCTTGCATAACTCCCTAGACGCTTTCAACGGGCGACTTTACGGGGTGTCATGATTGTCACGGGCGTCGAGGACGCCCGTCGCCCTTCCTTGACCTCTTGCATATTCCTATGGATGGTTTTGACGGTCTTAGCAACATCCTATCGTGTCTACCACGGCCATCGTGGGGCCCGTCTGGCTTAAATGCCTTAGCCCCTCTTGCTTCCATGTTCCAACAGTTTACCCCACGGGCCGTCGTGAGTATGACTCCCATGGTGGCTTGTCTTTTGCCTAGAAAACTGCAACTTTTTGGTCTTCCCATCTATTTCATACTTTTTCCCTGCATAGCTAGCAAACGACATTAAATCTAACAAAATGTACTTAAGAACTCTCAAAAATCCTTTGTTTTAAGCGTCGAAAGTGCCATCAAATCCCGGCACATCACTGTGTTGATGCAAGATAGGAATGTGATAGCCTATGCATCTAGGCAGTTGAAGGTGCATGAGAGGAACTATCCTACTCATGACTTAGAATTGGCAGCAGTGGTCTTTGTACTCAAGATTTGGAGACACTATCTCTATGGTGTCAAGTGTGAGGTGTTCACCGATCATCGCCGCTTGCAACATGTGTTCACTCAGAAGAATTTGAATTTGAGGCAAAGAAGGTGGATGGAGTTACTGAAGGACTATGATGTGACTATTCAGTACCATTCGGGTAAGGCTAATGTGGTGGCAGACGCATTGACCCAGAAAACAGTTAGCATGGGTAGTTTGGCTTGTTTGGAGGTGTCCAAACGACCACTAGCAAGGGCAATTCGGGATTTGGAGGCCAAGTTCATGCACCTGGGTGTTTCAGAACATGGTGGGTTGTTGGCTAGCATTGAGGTCAAAGCCACCTTCATAGAGGAAATAAAGGCCAAACAGTTTCAGGATCTGAAACTGAGTAAGCTTTGAGGTAAGGTGATATCCAGGGAATTCAGGGATGTCACGTTAGACTCTGGTGGAGTGCTAAATTTCAGAGAGAGGATTTGTGTTCCTCGGGTTGACGATATAATTCAAAAAATATTGGCAGAAGCCAATGGTTCGCGGTACTCAATTCATCCAGGGGTGACCAAAATGTACAAGAACTTAAGGCAGCGTTACTGGTGGCCCGGAATGAAAAGGGGCATAGTTGACTTTGTGTTCAAATATCAGAACTACCAGCAGGTAAAGTATGAGCATCAAAGACCTACAGGACTACTCCAGAGAATGCCAATTCCAGAGTGGAAGTGGGAAAGGATAGCCATGGACTTCATGGTGGGTCTTCCCAAGACATTGGGGAAGTATGACTCAATTTGGGTCATTGTTGATAGGCTGATCAAGTTTGCTCATTTTATTCTGGTCAGGGTAGATTACAACTCGCAATAATTGGCTAAGATCTATGTGAAAGAGATTGTGAGATTGCATGGGGTGCCACTGTCCATCATTTCAGACAGGGGTACGCAGTTCACCTTTAAATTTTGGGGCAAGCTACATGAAGAGTTGGGTACACAACTCAATTTTAGCACAGCCTTCCATCCCCAGACTGATAGTCAGTCGAAGAGGATGATTCAGGTACTGGAGGACATGCTGAGAGCATATGTGATGGACTTTGGGGGTCATTAGGACCAGTTTCTACCATTGTGCGAGTTCTCATACAACAATAGCTATCACTCCAGCATTGACATGGCACTATTCGAGGCATTGTATGGGAGGAGCTGCAGGTCACCTGTTGGGTAGTTTGAGAAAGGAGATGTAATGCCTTTGGGAGTGGAATTGGTAAAGGAAGAACAAGAAAAGGTAAGGGGCATTCAGGCCAAATTACTGGCTGCCCAAAGCAGGCAGAAGGAGTATGCAGATCGCAAGGTCCTGGACATGGAATTTTAGGTTGGTGAACAGGTATTGTTGAAAGTGTCACCAATGAAGGGAGTTATGCGGTTTGGTAAGAAGGGCAAGCTTAGCCCTCGGTTCATCGGTCCATTTGAGGTTCTTGAGATTATGGGGCCAGTGGCTTACAAGTTAGCACTGCCACCCATTTTGTCGGGTGTCCATCCGGTATTCCATGTATCCATGCTTAAGCAATACTATGGGGATGGGTACTACATCATCAAGTGGGATAAGATGCTTTTTGATAAGGATCTTCGTTATGAGGAGGAACCAGTCTTGATTCTTGCACGGGATATCCGAAGGTTGAGGACAAAGGTGATTGATATGGTAAAGGTTCAATGTAAGCATCGTCCGGTTGAGGAAGCCACTTGGGAAACTGAGAAGGACATACGGGACAAGTACCCTCATTTGTTTGAGGATTCAGGTACTACACTTTCTTTCTTTTATTTCCGTAAATTCAGCTTTAATCATTCAGGGATGAACGATGGGTAAATTAGTATCTGTTATAACAACCGGGTCCATCATTATGGGTAGCCCAATCATGCCAAGTTTTAGAGTTAGAAAACTCCAGGTTTGGGAGTTTGAAATTCTGGGATAGGCTAGCCTCGGTCGGATTTGGAGCGAGGTGGAGTCTAGGGCAATCCGGGTAAAGATTGGGTTGGATGTTTTGTGGTGAGCTAGTTTTCCTCGTAGCTAACACATAAAGGTGTCCGGGGGACTTTTTAGAATCAAATTCGGGTAAGTAGAACTCCCGAAATTGAGGTTGAAGTGAAGAGATTATTCCGGGACATCAGGAAAATAAGTGTGTTCTAAAATGGACTAGTTTTGGAGGTTTTACGACTTTCTATCCCGTGTCCGCCATAGCGACCTCCGTTGTAGCGAAGAAATTACCGCTACAGCGGAAGTCAACGTCGGTCAGCCTCCGCCATAGCGGACGACTCCGCTACGGTGGTACCGCTATAGCAGAGCGTGATGGGATTTAATGCAGAAACTTTTCCAAAATAGTTCAGTTTTTCTTGAAATGTTTTGGCAGAAGAAAGGGATGATTTTGGGCTATTTCTACCAGTTTTCCACTATTTTTTATCCTAAAGGTAAGGATTCTACTCCCCAAACTTCGTACTACTTTTCCTACGTGATAGAATTGCTAGGAGGAAACTTAGGGAAAGGTTGGAATAACCTAGCTAGGGATGGTAGAATCCCGGGAAGAAGGGGGATTCTAGGCATGAAAGATTTTGGGTATTGTTAAAAGTAAGGTATTATGATCATATGTTGTAATTTTCTATTTTTATCCATAAAAATGATAGAACTAGGGAATTTAATGGCGGGAAGCCTGGGAAAAAGGGTAGGATGATAATGGGTGGCCTGGGGGTCTAGGATTTGGTGTAATTCGGGTAATGTACAGGCCTTGTTTGTTAATTTGAGTACTTGTATATTGTTTTAGACCAAGAACGAGAAAGGAATCCGGAACACGAGAAAGCTCGAGTTGAGTAGAGCTTGGATCATTTTGAGGTAGGTGATGGCTTACGATTCGTATGAATGTTGTATATTTTATACTCTTATCTAAGTGTTTGTATGAATTGTATGGCTTAGAGGAATTGTGTAGAATGTCTAAGGGTCCTGTTTTACAGTCTGTGAATTGAACGGTGTATTGCTTGTTGGTTTACAAGTTGTTTGTTCATTATTTGACTGTGTACTATTGACATTCGGTTGGCTCGGGTACCACGCCTGGTACGGGTTACTAACGGTTGGCTCGGGTACCACGCCTGGTATGGGTATAACAAATAGTTGGCTCGGGTATCACGCCTGGTACGGAATACTAACGGTTGGCTCGGGTATCATGCCTGGTATGGGTTTATTTTACTGCATCATTGTATTGATATTGATGCATTGCATTGATATTATTGCATTGCATTGACTATTATTGGTTTTGTGAGTGGACCGAGCTATTTTATTGAATTGTGATATTCGTTGGTGGTCCTTGAGTGACCGGGAATCCTGTTATATCTTTTGAGTTGGTCTTGGATTAGGCCGGGTTATCTGTTTGACACTTAGGTGTTCTTTAGAAAGGATCCCAGAGTGGGTCCGGGCTAGGCAAAAAGGATAATTTATTGAATTTTGTGATTGTTTCTTAGAGTTATAAAAAGTGGATTTCATGTGGAAACAAGCTAGGTAGAGACTTGTAGTCTAGGGGATCCCATTGACTTATTGCATGTTTTCCGTACTTATGCTTGATTTGTTGTACTGATTATACACTATTTTATTTGGAACTAGCTGATGATCCCACCAGTATACGGTGGTTGTGTAACTGATACTGCACTTGCTTATTTTCTTGTGAGTACAAGAAATCTTCCGGCGGTTGACACACGACCTCACTTGTAGGCCGGACTGTTCTAGATATCAAGGGTGAGATATTCGACCAAGCCGCCTTGGTGTTTATCTTTGAGTTGTATCCCAATTATTTTGGGCTTAGACTATCTCTTTATTGTTTTAAGTTTTGGGGTTGCATCCCTATACTCTAGTATTGGTAGTGTTTGATACGATGACTTTCAGATTCTAGGGGAATTTCCGCAGGTTTTATTTCAATGAAAGGCCTTTTGTACTATTTTAATTGCTAGTTTATTTTTTGTTTGTTGGTATTAGGCTGTTAGTGTAGGCTAAGGGTTAAACTCTATTGGTTCGCTCATCCGGGGGTTGAGTGGGTGCCACTCACGATTTTCTGGGTCGTGACACTGTGAAGGCTTTAGTGTTTTGGGGTATGTCACTCTTGCCATTTGGTTGGTTTCTTTATTCTATCTATTATGGGATAAAACTACTGATTACTTCTGTTCTTGTCTCGAAAAGCTATCCAATTTATTCAAACTACCCCCAATGGTAGCAGGGGTTACTCTGCTTCCTCTAGGGAATGGGGCGCCTGATGTGTTTGCTAGTATTGTTGCTTTTATGGGCAGTGATTCTGGGGAGGTAGGTTTGAATAGTGTTCTTGATGGAGCTATTTTTGTTATCTGTGTTGTAGTTAAAACTTTCTCCTTGTGTGTTGCAGACCAATGCATACAAATTGATAAAAAACGCTTTAATAGGGATGTATGTTTCTTTATTATAGCTCTCCTTTCCCTTCTTGCTCTTTTGATTGTGCAAGAAAGTGGTTGTTTTAGGTGCATTTGACTTTATCTCTATTTATTTGGTGAATGCTATTTTTGGTGTTGCAACTGAGATGTTTAGGAATTGTGGTAGTAGTTTGAAGTTTGATTTAACTACTCCATTGTTATCAGTTACCGTGAGTATAATATCTAACGTAGATAGAGAGCACAATTCTTCTTTAGGTGGATCAGAATCAACAGATGGATTGCTGCAGCTACAAGATCAGCTGCCTCATTAGATGTGGTCTTCAAATATGGCAATCTTCTCTAATGAAGTTATGAAGGACAATCCTGTAGAAAGCCCAATGGCTTTATGGGGTTGAAATGAGCAGGATGATGTCAATGACAAGTCTTCTTTCTTTTCCTGTTCCAAGTTGTTTGCACTGCTAGAAATACCACTGACACTCCCAAGAAGGTTAACAATCGCCATTATTGATGAGGATAGATGGTCAAAACTGTGTGTTGTTTCCAGTGCTTTGGCAACCCTGCTTTTAGCATTCCTTTGAAACACTCAGGACAATTTGAGTAGCCCTGCTATCACTATATATGTTATTGGTGATGTAGTTGGTGGTATACTTGGAGGTGTTGCATTTGTCTACACCACATCTGACCATTAGCCTCAAAGATTCTTATTTCCATGGCTTTTCGGAGGCTTCTTTATGAGTATCATTTGATTTTATATCATGGAAAATGAGCTAGTCGCTCTACTAGTGGCATTTGGTGTTAGCATTGGTGTCAATCCATCGATTCTAGCATTAACTGTATTGGCATGGGCCAACTCTATGGGTGACTTAATGTCAAATGTTGCAATAGCATCTAATAGTGCAGATGATGTACAGATTGCTATGTCAGGATGCTATGCAGGGCCTATGTTCAGCACCCTTGCAGGTTTAGGCATCTCCATGCTTCTCGGAGCCTTGTCCAACATGCCAGAATTTTATATGCTTTCAAGAGATGATAACTTGTATTACATAATGGGATTTCTAATGTTAGCCCTGGTTTGGGCACTCATTGTGCTACCTCGGAATGATATGCGACCTAGCAAGTCGTTGTGATTGGGACTTATAACCATATATGTAGTTTTTCTATCAAGCAGGGCAATGCTAGCCATGGGAGATGTTTCACTTAATGGTATAAGCTAATTTTGAGTAGAAAAAGTTTCACAGTAACTCATCTTTTTTTTTGGACAAAGCTATGGGAACTATTATGTGCAAGTCGTGTGAGATGTTCCAAATGCATGTAAAAGCTCTTCTTGACAGTTTCTAAAAGTTGTCTTTATATACTGTTGCAACACAAATTTGAGATATGTCTTATGCATATACCAGAAAAAAGAAAATATATATATATATATATATATATATATATATATATATATATATAAAAAAAAAAGAATCCTAGGTCCAGTGATGTGGCGCCACCGCAAATTAGGAAGCTCATTTATCTTTTTCTTATTTTTCTGATATATTCTTTCGGTGACTGCTCCTAAATTAAAAATCAAAAAACCATATTTATTAATCCTAATAATAATTGGCGTCTCTTCCTCTAATTTCTGTCAAAGCGGGTTCTCTTCCTCTTCCTCCCTATCTACCTCATCTTCGGCCTACCCTACGATTTCACTCTTTCTGTGATTCAGTTTGTTAAGGAGTATCAATGTGAAAACATAAAACGTTCAGTTTCAACGGAGCAATAACTTATCTTTTCTTATGCCAAAAATAGAAGCAACAACTTGAAGCCACTCTCTCACTCTCTGGGGTCTATTTTTTATCTCCTCTTCTGACTTGAATTAGGGCTGTTCAAGTTTTCAAGTACAAGACAAGAAGAGAAGTTACGATAATCTCCAATTAGTGTCAGAGTTATACGCTAGGTATATTGCATTGTACTTTTTTATTTCATGATTTAGTCTGTTTTTGAGTGTATGTGGGCTTAAAAATTACTTCTATGCCTAATGGGTATTTCAAAATGTTCTTTAAGGACACCCATGTAAGTTTAATTGATAAAGTAAGTTATTTTGTGGTTCTTAGTAACAATTAATTTTTTATTTCACAATGAATTGTGTGAAGTTCTGTATTTTTTCATGGTTAGTGTCGGCTGTTTGATGATTTTTCTTATCTCTATTCGCCGACTCTCTTTTATAACTTTCTCTCTTTTTTAACTTATGAATTTATGGTAGAATTGATTCTTTATGTTACAAGTTAATATTTCTGATTAATTGGTTTATTTTTCATTAAGAAAATGAGATTATAGTTAATACTTTTTAACATTCATGTTTGCTATTTTTTATGTTTTTTGTTGTACATTTCACAGTGGTGAAATTTCAAGCCTGAATGTGATGAACATCCCTTTCATATTTACTGCAAACTTGAGCTCTTGAAGATAAAAATCACAGCAAATTGTGTGAAGTTATGCATTTTTTTATGATAAGTGTCGACTGTTCGATGACTTCTCTTATTCCCATTCGGTGCATAGGGATGTGAATGTGACTTTCATTAAGAGAAAGGTGTGCCTACAATAAACTTGGTAGATCTTTGTTAAAGTATGATTTTATTTGGCCCAAGGCAAATTTAGATATGATAATTTTTTTAACAAGATAATTAATTTTTTCATTTGGTTCTCTTAAAATTTTTGAGTGTGCTAAAGATTTATAACCTCCTTGAACTTGATTTTGGCTTATCAGAATTATCAAAGAAAAATCAGAGTATTGTGTTTCAGATAATAGATCAACTATCATACTTTTGCTAAAAAATATTTCAATTAATTTATGATCAAACATTTGCTAACCCTATTCAGCGGTAGAGTTGCATTTATTTATAATAGGACGCTAACTTTTGATGATTTTATAGGTATGAATCTGCATTAAGATTGGTACTCGACAGGCTGTCTTAAAATACATGAACTATTTCAGCATGTATTCATGATATTGAAGCTAAAGTGATGCCTAAGATTTCAATGTTGATTGAAATTACATTCATTGAACCTCGTTTTGCTTTACAGATTTTGTGTTAAGTTTGTTTATTTGATTCATTACTTAAGTACTTTACTTAACTGGCATATTACATCTTTAATTCTTATGTTGATTTATCATCAGCAATCACTATAGACTGGTAATTACCTGTTTTCGTTCAAAGGACAAGTTTTTATAGTTTTATTGCAATAGATGAGACAATCAAGAGTTGACGGGGCATTGTCCACAAGCTCTCTACCATCAATATTTTAAGTAGATTATGAGCAAATTTAATCTAAGTTGCTGATCATTATAGCTGGCTATCTATGATCGGTTATTATTACTTTTATCACTTGATTTCTAGGTAAATAGCAATCAGTGATGTAAGACATACAAATATTCTCTGGTTACATTTGTCTACACAACTACTAAACTTGAAAGTAAGATGCACAATTATTTTTATTAGCATATGTTGCTCAGGCTAATAATTAGCTTTGTAGTGGTTTAGTGGCATATTCAATCCTAGAAAATTTATTTGTTCTTTTTTTATCAGATGTTCACTTTCAAATAAAAAATGACGAAGATGTTCTGAAAAATTTGACACCCGAAAAAAATATTATGGTATGAAAATATTTACACCAAGACATTCAGTAATTGATTAGTTTTCATTGTTAGATATTTTTTTAAAATAATATATTTTTTTTATCTTCAGACAATTTATTTTGACATAATATATTGTCATTACTCAGTCCTTTTAAATAATTCTGCTTCATTTAGGTTTAATTATTTTTGAATAACATAGATATTTTCGTGTTTATTGATTCTGATTAAATTTTTATTGAGTTTCTTATTTATGACATGATCATTTTCTCCGTTTTGAAAAATAGAAGAATCATAAAACATGACATTATAATTTTTGATATTCAATAAGCTAAATCTGATATTTCACAAGCTTATATTCAGTAGGAGAGAGAAATTTATTTTTAACATGATAGTATCTTCATTATGACTTATATGGTTATTTTTCTATGAAAAGATTCTTGTGTTGCATTGGGTTATCAACTGGAATTTGTTTTATAATTTATATTGTGAAATTTCATTGTTTTATAAAAGCTTTTTAAAAGGTCTTTTTTCTGAGAGGGTTTCTTTGCGGGTGTGTCCACTTGTTTTCCTATTCATATTCTGGTTCAAATTTCATAAAGTTCATATTTTTATTGCCACTACTTAGCATACACTGGTTAAAAGGTTAAATGGTTTATTTTTCTTAACTTCAGATGAGTTAGGCACCAAGACCTTGAGGGCATTGTATATTCAAGTCTTGTCAGAATGTCATCCAAAGGAAGTTTGCAATGTAACACTCTCCATGAGAAGAAAGATATCTTGATTGGCAACCATAACGCTCTACGAATTTACAATGGAAAAATTCCTGTTCGTTGTAAGATTACTGAAGGAAAGGTTGATCATAAATTTGGAGAGTTTGCTTCTACATGGAAACGAAGACCTTTGAGAATAAATATTGGACCGGGAAGAAAAAGGAGAAAAAAGTAAAGTCTAAGCCTGAGGGGCGGTGAGTGAGATAGGATAAAATGGTATTTGAACCAGGGCGGACGGCCCTATGTAGTCTGTCTTTTCATAGGTGATGGCAGAGAAAAAAGCCATTCATTAAACAGCTCGCCCAGCGAGAAAGGCCCTGACCCTGCCAACCAAGTATCAAAAAGAAAGAAGAGAAAGAAAGGAGAAGAGAACTTCGTATTTTGGTAACTCTCTAGGAGTATATTGCTCTCTTTCCTCTTCCTTGATTGCTGGGATTCTTTGATCTGTCCAGAAAGTCAAATCTCAGTTTGAAAACCCAATACTTGCAACTTAAGCAGAGGCATTTTCCTGGCTTAGAAAAGATCCTCCTTATATCAAAATAGATATTCCTGTCACGTGTGAAATCATTCAACGAGGTCAGCCCGGTGAGTGAAATAAAAATGAGAAAAGGGTAGGAAAGAGCTTGAACGACCGATTTCACATGAGGTCGTACCCCATTGTCATGCTTCTCAACGAGATTCCAAGGCGCTTAACCCTCATCCAATTTTTGGGCCAATTCCCCCTATGTACTATCAAAAAATGAGATTCTTGCCGAATCCAAGTTGGCCGGCCTCCGATGTAGTACCTTTTTCGGATAAGAGTAGTCATTAGAATGAACAAAAGTCCATCGTGCCTCCTAAGACAATGGAGGCAGTTCTTTCACTTTCTGCAGACCCAGATCACCCAGAGATGGATTATGTCAAAGAAGAGATAGAAGAATGGGTACTTCATCATCGCTACGGCACTAAGGGAGGAACTGTTTCCGCGAAGATGGGGATAAATAGTACGAATTGAAGCCCCCTTAGCTCTGCCCGGGGGTTAGCTATGTAAATGTGTAGAGCCAAGTGTAGTGTGGTGTAGTAGTAGGCACTTCTAGGCCCCTTCTCGGCTATTGGATCACTCTAGTGCTTCGGGTACTATGGACCCTCTGCCATCCATTGCAGCAGAGTCGTTTGAATAAACTTGAGTACATATAGGATACACCGGTGCTAAAACATTTTCTCAAGATATCTTTCAAACTGTTGGGGTCATTATCCCGGATCTTGTTCTCCCGGTGTGAAACCACTCTCCCCAGGAAAGATCAAAAGGTCAGAAGTGGATTCGCCCTGTGTGCTACTCGTGACGCCCCTGTGGAAATTCCTTGTAAGGAAGTCACTATTGAATAGCATCATTTTGAACGAGATATCTTAGTTCGTATCCTGGATTCCATTCTCGTGAAAAGGCATTTCCATCGTTTGAGAGGAATTCATTCATTTCTAAGAGCCATAGCCTCTCTTGGAGTTAGCGATAAGAGTACACCAGCCCGTGTGGTAGCGGGCGAACTAAGAATTTCATGCTTTCAAGGAAGCGTGCAAGTGGGTGAACGCATCACCATCCAAGTTAGTCACTTGGAACATAAGGGTATTCAATCCCCGAGCTTCTAGTCCTTGAGAACCGGGGTTGGGGGGAGCCTTCCCCCAGGGAAAACCTAATAAGACTCATTCTAATACTTGAGTTCAATTTCGGTAAGACTTGATCTGAATCGTAGTTCAGATTCAAGTTGGTTTAGTGAGGGCGACCGCGAAAGTCCTGAAGAGTGAGGCTAATCCGTAACATCAACTGCAGAAGAATGAGGTTCGAGTTGACGAACAGGAGAAAGCCGCAATACATCTCCATCATCATTCTCCCCCGGGGCTGATTAATTAGGTTAAGGAAAATATGAGGCGACCCAGTCAACATTCTTTCTTTAGTTCAATTTGTAGTCAATATGTTTTATACAAAAAGGAACCCATGCAACGATAGGAAATCCTTTTTTTCCAGTAGTTAGATATAGTATTCACTAATCAGTGAAGCGCTAACAAAGTTGTCCAGAAAAGCATCTGACGAAGCAAGAAGTCCTTTCACTCTCCTTGGGCATGTTGATCGACTTGGAGTTCCATATCTCTGAAGAGTAACTGATATATAATAAAAGAGCTCAAGCAGATATGTGATAAAACTGTGTTACATTCAAATAGAAAAAACTATCATCAAGTCATATAATTTTTATTTTCATTAATTGTATGAGAAATAAACTGATGAAAAGTTAAAATAAAATGAGTTCTAAGATGAATTTTTTTACAGATACTATAAAAAACTACTTCGTTTTCTCCGAAAACTTACTAGATGAGAATATGACATTTGATTTATTTTGCTGATCTTTCAAAAAATACATGAGCTTTGATTAATTTATTTTGTTTTACCCTATGATATTATTTTAATAAGATCGACATGTATGATTATGTTCGGACAAATTAACCTATTCATTTTGTTGCTTTAGCTAAGTTGCCAATGTAGATAAGGAATTAATAATTCAACTAAAGGGGATTGTAATTGAAAGCACCAAAAGTATATTATAATATCTCTTTACTATTCTCAGTCACACTATCTCTAAACACCATATATGTTCTTCCTGTCACCTTTTATTTATTATTTTTTTATTTTACTTTGAAATTATATAAAAGGACGAATGTGGTGAAGAAATAACGTGATTTAATAAATTTTGTCCTATATCTAAATTAAAAAAGTTATTTCATGTCTATTATCAATAAAAGTATAACAGACAAAATAATAAACGCACAATTAAATTTTGATTAATCATGGCATAAGTTCCTTACTCGCCAATGCTAACCTTTTTTTCTCCTTTGGATTATTGATCATGTTAGAAAAATATACATAGTGAAGAATAAGAAAATGAGAATGAGTGACAATAACAAATGAAATTCTTTTCTAGATTGGTTATTTCAAATTTTCTGATAGACATTAGGCACTATACTAGAAATTGTACAAAAGAAAAAGTAATAACTATGTCGACTTGGCAATAGTGCACAAACATACACAGTGGAACTATCGTACTAGATGGAGAACTATCGATTTGCAGCCCCTTTGAATTTGAGGAGAGTACAATGCATTGAAGATTCTATTATTTTTGTTTTGAGATGACATAACTTTTTGCATTTTCTTTTCCTTTTTCAGGCCTACAGGTTTGAAGTCCACGAGTTTGAAATTTGCTGCAAGAAAGTAACAAGCTGATGACATCACTGAGGAAAAAGTCTACCATCAAGGCATCAACATCTTTTAAAATGGAGATCTTAAACTTCAAACCTGTAAGTCTGAAAGGATGTACTTGCTTATGTTTATCTCCTTCGTGACATATTATTGGTGCACAATGCAGTGCACAAAGTGATGATTTGATGACTCTGACATAAATTACCTGGCTAATTAACTTGAAAAAGTATGTTTCTGGTACGGACAGCTGGTGCTAGGCTAACTTATGCAAGCATCCCAATTCACAGTTATGATTGGCGATTATCTTGGTGACTTTAGTCAGCCACAATTTATCAATTGTATTAAAATTTTGTCAAGGACGTGAGATTTTTTTAACTTAGAATTCAAAAATTAACCTTTTTGCTCAAAGATGACCTTATCCTGAAGAACAAGAGCATTTAATATGTTTCAATTGCTTTAAGTTTGATCTTGAGAGAATCTTGGGTGGAGACAGTGATAAAAATAATTTGGTAAAGTTATCTTTTTCTATCCATTTTTATCTGAGAGAGAAATCTATATTCATCTCAGGACCCTGATTCATTATTTTCATTCTGAGGAATTAAATTTTTGGTGCTCGTACGAGAGTGCATTTTTCTGTTTAAATAAAGCAAGGGGAATTATTAAATGAACAATTTTTAAAATCATTTATTTAGTGTGTGATTAATAACAACTTAATTATCAAATTTTTACATAATTTGAATGAGCCTTTTTGCGGTTCTTGTTGAATAAACTTACTCTGAGATCACAAATATATATACTATATAGTATATATATATATATATATATATATATATAATATAATATATATATATAATTATATATTATAACGACCGAGTCCGTCGTTACGGGTAAACTTTTCGTGCCAAATTTTAGAGTTAGAAAACTCCGAGTTTGGGAGTTTGAAATTCTGGGCTAGGCTAGTCTCGGCCGGTTTTGGGGCGAGGTATGGTCTAGGACAATCCGGGTAAGAATTGGGTTTGATGTCTTGATGTGAGCTAGTTTTCCTCGTAGCTAACACATAAAGGAGTCCAGGGGACTTTTTGGAATTGAATTCAGGTAAGTAGAACTCCCGGAATTGAGGTTGACGTGAAGGGGTTGTTCCGAGACGTTGGAAAAATAAGTGTGTTGTAAAATGAATAAGTTTTGGAGATTTTATGACTTTCTATCCCGTGTCAATACTACAGCGGTTGACACTCCGCCACGGCGACCTCCGCTATAGCAGAAAAATTACTGCTACAACAGAAGTTAAGTCGGTCAACCTCCGCCATAGCGGTTGACTCTGCTATGGCGGTACCGCTATAGCAGAGCGGACCGCTATAGAGGAGCCTGACGGGATTTAATGCAGAAACTTTCCCAAAAATATTCAGTTTTCACAAGTTCGTTTGGGAGAAGGGCTAGGGCGATTTCAGGCGTTTTTCTTCTATTCTTCATTGGTTTTCTTCCCTACGGTAAGGTTTCTACTCCCGGAACTCCGTAATACTTTTCCTATGCGGTAAAATTGCTAGGAGTGGATTTGGGGAAAGGTTTGGAATGACTTAGGGAGGGTAGAATCTAAGGAAAAAGGGGGATTCTATTTGTAGAAGTTCTTGGGTGTTGCTAATTTTACTGTTTTATGATCATGTGACCTTAATTCCCTAATTGTTCCATAAAAATGGTAGAACTAGGTGAATTAATAGTAGGGAAGCCCGAGAAAAAGGATGGAATGATCATGAGTGGCCTGGGGTTTAGGATTTTGAGTAATCCAGGTGAAATTTAGGCTATAAAGATTGATTATTGGTTATTGTGTGTTGTTTTAGACTAAAAACCGGCAAGAACTTCGAGAAACGGGAATGCTCCAGTTGAGTAGAGATTTGGATCATTTCGAGATAGGTGATGGTTTGCTTCCTGTATGCTTTGTGTGTTTAAGTACTCTTGTCTAAGTATTTGTATGAGATGCATTGCTAAGGGAATGATTAGAAATGTCTAATAGTTCTGTTAACAGTCAAGTAAATTGAACATTGTACTGTGCTTATTGGTTTACAAGTTGATTATTCATTTTTGTGATTGTGGATTGTTTGACTTTGGTTGGCTTGGGTACCATGCTTGGTACGGGATAATACTAACGGTTGGCTCGGGTACCACGCCTGATATGGATAATACTAATGGTTGGCTCGGGTATCACGCCTGGTACGGGTTTACTTTTTTGTATTTTTGCATCTTTATTTAATGGTTTCCTGAGTGGACCGGGTTGTGAACTTGTATTGTAGTTGTGTATTTTGGTCCTTGAGAGGCCAAGTTATTACATTGCTTTACGAGTTGGTCTTGGTATAGACCGATTTGTTGATTGACATTTAGGTGTTGTCTAAAGGGGATCCAGGGTGGGTCCAGAATATGTGATGAGGCATAATTATTATTGTTGTGGATTGTTGAACATAATTGTGAAGTGGTTTACATGTGGAACAAGTTAGGTAGAGACTTGTAGTCTAGGATTACTTGTTGACTTGCCTATGTGTTTCTGTACTCTTACTTAATTTATGTACTATTCATACAGTGTTTATTTGGAAGTGGCTGATGATCCTACCAGTACATGGTGGTTATGTACTGATACTGCACTTGCTTGTCTTTTTATGAGTATAGAAAATCTTCCGGCGGTTGACGCACGACCTCACTTGTAGGCCAGACTTTCCGAGATATCAAGGGTGAGCTATTCGACCGAGCTACCTTGGTGTCCATCTATATTGAGTTGTGGCCCATTTGTTCGGGCATAGACTATTTCATTTGTTTTGGGGTTGCATCCCCGTATTCTAGTAATTGATAGATGTTTGGTACGATGACTTTCAGATTCTAGGGAGGGATTTCCGCAGTATATTTTATTATAGAGTTAATTTTATTGATGAATGATTGCTAGTTTACATTCCTGCACTGGTTTTAAGCTGTTAGGCTAGGCTAAGAGTTGGACTCTATTGGTTCGCTCATCCGAGGGTTAGATGGGTGTCACTCATGATGGTCTGAGTCGTGACAAATATGGTATCAGGGTCCTAGGTTCATTGATCTCGTCGTACCAAAACAGGTCTAGTAGAGTCTTGCAGAACGGTGCGGAGACATCCATACTTTTCTTCGAGAGGCTTTAGGACTTTTGGAAAATATCTCTTCTTTCTTCCATCGTGCTATAACTTGATTCCAATTGGTATCTGACTCTTTCACTCTTCTGTCCGCAGATGGTTAACACAAGTAACAACGGAGCTAGACCGGCGGTCCCAGCAGTGGGCATGGATGTCCGTGGTAGAGGCAGGGGAAGGGGCAGAGGACACGGTAGAGCCACGCCCACCAGGAGTGGAGCTAAGGCTGCTGCAGGAGCGCGAGAAGCAACCCCTCCCCCACCTCAGGAACAGGTTGTTAAAGATGTGGAAGTTGTTGTGGAGGATGATGGGGCGCAGGCTGAGGCAGAGGCGGCATCGTCTGGAGGTGCAGGCCTTCCTTCTATGACACCAGAAGCATTTCAGCAGGCTTGGAATATCTTGAGTGGTTTGGTTGGTGTTGGATCCATACCCGCGACACTTGCGAATCAGGCTCTGGGCACTCAGCCAGCAGATCCTACGGCTCCTAGGATGGATGCAGCTTCAGGCACAGGCGACTTCTTCAGGCCAATGCTAGGCCCAGTGATGACAGGGAATGAACATGAGATGCTGACAAGTTTCTCAAACTGAAACCTCATACGTTTCAGGCTACTGACAAGAAAGATGCCTATGAGTTCATACTGGATTGTTATGAGAGACTGTATAAGCTAGGCATTGTGCAATAGTATGGGGTGGAGTTCGTCACGTTTCAGCTGCACAGTGATGTCAAGCAGTGGTGGAGATCTCATGTGGAGTGTCGGTCATCCATTTTACCTCTACTGACTTAGGAGTAGTTCCATTCTCTTTTCTTAGAGAAGTACATACCCCGTACTTTGAAGGACCGGAAAAAGGATGAGTTCTTGAATTTGGAGTAGGGTAGCATGTCAGTCTCTGCTTATGAGGCAAGGTTTCATGCCTTGTCTCGTTTTGCTACGTAGTTGCTGGGTTCCAAGGAGGAGCGGGTTCGATTATTTATCAAGGGTTTGAATACTGAGCTTCAGGTATTGTCTACGCACATGACTTCTTCAGGGAAAGGCTTTAATGATGTGATGGATTATGTGAAGAAACTTGAGGGAGTCAGGCAGGCGGGGCAGTCTAAGGTGTTAGCCAAGAAGCCCCGAAATGAGGGAAATTATGGTGGTTCGTACTCCAGGGGTAGGAATCAGCAGGTATCGTCAGCCCGTCCTATTCAGTCAGCTCTGCCAACTGTTACAGGTGGTCGTCGAGAGCTAATCAGCAGTTTTCAGCTCCTAGAGACTAGGGAGCTTCTTATTCATCTGCTAGCAGGCCTGCACGTGATCGTGGTTGCTTCCATTGCGGTGATCTGGGCCACTTTAAGAGGGAGTGTCCCCACAGGCAGATCGGTAATCAGGTTCAGCAGCAGCTCAAGGCTGTGGTCTCGACAGGTAGAGGTGGTCATGCTAGAGATCGTCTACAGGGTGGGCAAGGTAACTTTCAGGGAGGACAGAGAGACAGAGGGAACGGCGGCGTGGGCAGGGGTGCAGCTCAGCCGGCTAGGGAGGATGCCCAAATTGATGATCGGGCTCACTACTATGCATTTCTAGGGAGGACCGAGGCTGAGGCATCAGATGCAGTAATCACAGGTACCATTCTCGTCTGTGATAAAATGGCTTCGGTGTTATTTGACCCAGGTTCTACATATTTTTATGTGTCTGTGAATTTTGCGTTGGGTCTGGACTTGGTATGTGATATCCTTGATTCCCTTTTCCATGTTTCTACATCGGTTAGAGAGTCGGTTGTGGTGAGTCATGTTTATCGTAACTTTTCTATTGTTATTGCGGGGTTGCATACTTGGGTAGACTTGGTAATCCTGGATATGATTGACTTTGAGGTGATTTTGGGCATGACCTGGTTGTCCCCTTATCATGCCGTGTTAAATTATAACACCAAGATTGTGACTCTAGAGATTCCGGGTAAGGAGAGGCTAGAGTGGGAAGGTGTGTACAGGCTTAAGCCGGTCAGGATTATATCGTTCGTTCGGGCTAGGAAGCTAGTGGGGAGAGGGTGTCTAGCCTTTTTGTCTTATCTCCGAGATGATAGTGTGGAGTCTCCCTCTATTGAGTCAGTTCCAGTTGTTTTAGAGTTTCGAGAAGTGTTTTCAGTGGATTTTCCTGGTATGCCTCCGAACAGGGATATTGACTTTTGTATTGACTTGGAGCCGGACACTCATCCCATTTCTATTCCTTCGTACCGTATGGCTCCAGCAGAGTTAAGGAAACTTAAGACTCAGCTTCAGGAACTCCTAGATAAGGGATTTATCCATCCCAGTGCTTTGCCTTGGGGTGCTCTGGTATTGTTTGTAAAGAAGAAGCATGGTAGTATGCGGATGTGCATAGATTACAGGCAGTTGAACAAGGTCACCATCCAGAATAAGTATCCTCTACCCCGTATTGATGATCTGTTTGACCAGTTACAGGGTGCATCAGTGTTTTCAAAAATTGACTTAAGGTCAGGGTATCACCAGTTAAAAATTAGGCCTGAGGACATTCCTAAGACTGCTTTTCGGACTCGCTATGGGCATTATGAGTCCTTAGTAATGTCGTTTGGTTTAACCAATGCACCGAAAATATTCATGAGTTTAATTAATGGGGTGTTTAAATCTTACTTGGATTCATTTGTCATTGTTTTCATTGATGATATTTTGATCTACTCCAAGAGTAGGGAGGAGTATGCTGAACATCTCTGTATAGTGTTGGACATTTTGAGGCGTCAAAAGCTTTATGCGAAGTTCACCAAGTGTGAGTTCTGGTTGACTTCAGTAGCATTCTTGGGGCATGTAGTGTCAGAAAAGGGGGTGATGGTAGATCCTTAGAAGATAGAGGCAGTCAAGAGTTGGGTCCGGCCTAGATCTGTGACTGAGGTAAGGAGTTTTGTTGGTCTTGCAAGTTATTACCAGAGGTTTGTTAAGGATTTTGCCTCCATTGCTACTCACTTGACAAGGCTGACACTGAAAGATGTACCATTTGTGTGGTCCGACAAGTGCGAGGAGAGCTTCCAAAAGCTCAAGACACTTCTGACCACGGCTCCTATTTTGTCCTTGCCAGTTGAAGGTAAATACTTTATTGTTTACTGTGATGCTTCATATTCCAGTTTGGGTGTTGTGTTGATGCAAGATAGGAATGTGATAGCCTATGCTTCTAAGAAGTTGAAGGTGCATGAGAGAAACTATCCTACTCATGATTTAGAGTTTGCAGTGGTGGTCTTTGCACTCAAGATTTGGAGACACTATCTCTATGGTGTCAAGTGTGAAGTGTTCACTGATCATCGCAGTCTATAGCATGTCTTCACTCAGAAGGATTTGAACCTGAGGCAGAGGAGGTGGATTGAATTATTGAAGGATTACGATATGACTATTCAGTACCATCGGAGTAAGGCTAATTTTATGACAGACGCGTTGAGCCAGAAAACAGCTAGCATGGGCAGTTTGTCTTGTTTGGGGGTGTCCAAACAACCAATGGCGAGGGAAATTCAGGCATTGGAGTCCAAGTTCATACACTTGGGTATTTCAGAGCAAGGTGGGATCTTGGCCAGTGTTGAGGTCAAATCCACATTCATAGAGTAGATAAAGGCCAAACAGTTTCAGGATTCGCAGTTGAGCAGGCTTCGGGGCAAGGCAATATCCGGAGAGTCCCGAGATGCCACGTTGGACTATGGCGGTGTGTTAAACTTTAGAGGAAGGATATGTGTTCCTTGAGTCGATGATATGATTCAGAAAGTGTTAACAGAGGCTCATGGTTCGCGGTACTCAATTCATTCGGGTGTAATTAAGATGTACAGGAGCTTGAGGCAACTTTATTGGTGGCCTGGTATGAAAAGAGACATAGCTGATTTTTTGTCCAAGTGTCAGAATTGCCAGCAGGTAAAGTATGAGCACCAGAGACTTGCAGGACTACTTCAGAGGATGCCCATTCCAGAGTGGAAGTGGGAGAGAATAGCCATGGATTTCGTGGTGGGTCTCCCCAAGACCTTGAGAAAGTATAATTCTATTTGGGTCATTGTTGACAAACTGACCAAGTCAGCTCACTTCATTCTGGTCAGGGTGGATTATAATTCGCAGCAATTGGCTAAGGTCTACGTGAAGGAGATTGTGAGATTGCATAGAGTACCACGGTTCATCATTTCGGATAGGGGTACGCAGTTTACTTCCAAGTTTTGGGGTAAGTTGCATGAGCAGTTGGACACTCAACTCACCTTTAGTACAGCCTTCCATCCTCAGACTGATGGTCAGTCGGAGAGAACGATTCAGGTATTGGAGGACATGCTGAGAGCATGTGTGATTGACTTCAGGGGTCATTGGGACCAATTTCTACCGTTGTGTGAGTTCTCATACAACAATAGCTACCACTCCAGTATTGACATGGCATCACTCGAGGCTTTGTATAGGAGGAGTTGTAGGTCACCGATTGGGTGGTTTGAGAAAGGCGATGTGAAACTTTTGGGCGTAGACTTGGTAAGGAAAGCGTAAGAAAAGGTAAGAGGTATTCAGGCCAAGTTATTAGCTTCCCAAAGCAGGCAAAAGGAATATGCATATCGCAAGGTCCGGGACATGGAATTTCAGGTTGGTGAACAAGTGTTGCTGAAAGTGTCACCAATGAAGGGAGTTATGCGTTTCGGTAAGAGAGGTAAGCTCAGCCCCTGGTTCATCGGTCCGTTTGAGATTCTCGAAATTGTGGGGCCAGTGGCTAACAAGTTAGCACTACCGCCTAGTTTGTCGGGTATCCATCCGGTATTCCATGTGTCCATACTTAAGCGATATCATGAGGATGGGGACTATATCATCAAGTGGGATGACGTGTTACTTGATAAGGATCTTCGCTATGAAGATGAGCCGGTTCTGATTCTTGATCGGGATATCTGGAAATTGAGGACAAAGGTGATCAGTATGGTAAAGGTTCAATGGAAGCATCGTCCGGTTTAATAAGCCACTTGGAAAATTGAGAGGGACATGTGAGACAAGTACCCTCACTTGTTTGAGGATACAGGTACTACTCTTTCCTCCTTTATCTTTTCGTATTTTTGGGTTGATCGTTCAGGGATGAATGATGGGTAAATTGTTATCTATTGTAACGACTGGATCCGTCATTATGGGTAAACTTTTCGTGCCAAGTTTTAGAGTTAGAAAACTCCGAGTTCGAGAGTTTGAAATTCTGGGCTAGGCTAGTCTCAGCCAGTTTTGGGGAGAGGTATGGTCTAGGGCAATCCGGGTAAGGATTGAGTTTGATGTCTTGATGTGAGCTAGTTTTCCAGTTAGCTAACACGTAACGGAGTACGGGGGACTTTTCAGAATCAAATTCGGGTAAGTAGAACTCCCAGAAATGAGGTTGACGTGAAGGGGTTATTCCGGGACATCAAGAAAATAAGTGTGTTGTAAAATGGACTAACTTTGAAGATTTTACGACTTTCTGTCCTGTGTCAACTGCTATAGCGGTTGACACTCCACCACAGCGACCTCCGCTATAGCAATAAAATTACCGCTACAGCGGAAGTCAAGTCGGTCAACCTCCGCCATAGCGGTTGACTCCGCTACGGCGGTACCGCTATAGCGGATCCTGACGGGATTTAATGCAGAAACTTCCCCAAAAATATTCAATTTTCACAAGTTCATTTTGGAGAAAGGCTAGGGCGATTTCAGACGTTTTTCCTCCATTCTTCATTGTTTTTCTTCCCTAAGGTAAGGTTTCTACTCCCCGAACTCCATAATACTTTTCCTATGCGGTAGAATTGCTAGGAGTGGACTTGGAGAAAGGTTTGGAATGACTTAAGGAGGGTAGAATCCGGGGAAAAGGGGGGATTCTATGTGTAGAAGTTCTTGGGTATTGCTAATTTTACTGTTTTATGATCATGTGACCTTAATTTCCTAATTGTTTCATAAAAATGGTAGAACTAGGTGAATTAATGGCGGAGAAGCCCGAAAAAAAGGATGGAATGATCATGGGTGGCCTGGGGTTTAGGATTTTGAGTAATCCAGGTGAAATTTAGGCCATAAAGATTGATTATTGGTTATTGTGTGTTGTTTTAGACTAAGAACCGGCAAGAACTTCGAGAAACGGGAAAGCTCCGGTTGAGTAGAGCTTTGGATCATTTCGAGGTAGGTGATGGTTTACTTCCTGTATGCTTTGTGTCTTTAAGTACTCTTTTCTAAGTATTTGTATGAGATGCATTGCTTAGAGAATGATTAAAAATGTCTAATAGTTATGTTAACAACCTGGTAATTGAACGTTGTATTGTGCTTGTTGGTTTATAAGTTGATTGTTCATTTTTGTGACTGTAGATTATTTGACTTTGTTTGGATCGGGTACCATGCCTTGTACGGGATAATACTAACGATTGGCTCGGGTACCACGCCTAGTACGAAATATACTAACGGTTGGCTGGGGTACCACGCCTAGGACGGGATAATACTAACGGTTGGCTTGAGTACCACGCCTGGTACGGTTTACTTTCTTATATTTCTGGATCTTTATTTAATAGTTCTCTGAGTGGACCGGGTTGTGAACTTGAATTGTAGTTGTGTATTTTGGTCCTTGAGAGGCCGGGTTGTTACATTGCTTTACGAGTTGGTCTTGGTGTAGATCGGGTTATTGATTGACACTTAGGTGTTGTCTAGAGGGGATCCAGGGTGGGTCCGGGATATGTGATGAGGCATAATTGTTATTGTTGTGGATTGTTGATCATAATTGTGAAGTGGTTTACATGTGGAACAAGTTAGGTAGAGACTTGTAGTCTAGGAATACCTGTTGACTTGCCTACGTGTTTCTGTACTCTTACTTTATTTTTGTACTGTTCATACACTGTTTATTTGAAACTGGCTGATGATCCTACCAGTACACGGTGGTTGTGTACTGATACTGCACTTTCTTGTCTTTTGTGAGTACAAAAAATCTTCCGGCGGTTGACGCACGACTTCACTTGTAGGCCAAACTTTTCGAGATATCAAGGGTGAGCTATTCGACCGAGCTGCCTTGATGTCCATCTAGATTGAGTTGTGGCCCATTTGTTCGGGCTTAGACTATTTCATTTGTTTTGGGGTTGCATCCCCGTACTCTAGTAATTGATAGATGTTTGGTACGATGACTTTCAGATTCTAGGGAGAGATTTCCGCAGTATATTTTATTATAGAGTTGATTTTATTGATGAATAATTGCTAGTTTACATTCTTGCACTGGTTTTAAGCTGTTAGGCTAGGCTAAGAGTTAGATTCTATTGGTTCGCTCATTTGGGGGTTGGGTGGGTGCCACTCACGATGGTGTGGGTCGTGACATATATATATATATATATATATCAACTGATTTGTTTCCTGTGCTTATTGTGAATCTTTAATGTACTTCGTAGAGAACAAGCTAAATACATTGAAGCTCGAAGTTGCGAGACAGAAAATGTATTACTTAACTTTTAGGATCCTAAATACCAGTATTTGAGCTTTAGGAGTATGAAATTGCTGCTCACTGAAGCCAGATGTAACTTCTTCTTTTTTTGTATCTTACCCTTTTAAGTTAATTAATACACAAGATATATATACTTACAATATTTTTTTATGCATATTTATAATTTATTGTTTGTTTTAACTAAATTATTTGAAATGATTAAATTCCAAGGGCTTTTTACAATCGCGCGAAGCGCCGGCAAATTACCTAGTGTAGGAGTAATTCCATCTTTTTGCTGTCTGTCCTCTTCCTCCCTACTCCTTGGCCTTGTCCAGTACAAATGCTTAAGTCTAATAACCATGAATTAAAATGTCTGACCCAAATAAGAACTACTAGGCTAATCCAACCTAGAGACCATGACCTGTTAAATAAATGTCGCAATTCATTAACTTTTGATCCCAAAAAGTTTTTGTAAATATTGTTTAAAAGATTTCACCTTTTATATATTGACAAGGTAAAACTTTTTTGTTTAAACACTTCAAGTGTTGTTTAATTTATTGCTTTTGGTGACAAGGAAATATTCTGGCAAAAAGGACTTTTCATCTCCAACTATGAAAGTTTAATTTTCAAGTCACCAAGAAAATAAATTGTGTTATGAATCATTCTCAACCCAAAATGAATACATACATCACAAAAGTGGCTATTGAGCCATCATATGCCACAAGTTGCAAATCAGGAGGCCGTACTTATATGGACATATTCTCCAACTATGATGTATTAGTGGTGGCACAATGTGAACTGAGAAGGGAGCTTTCAATTGAAAGATAATTCTATCTCAAATGATAATGATTTGCAGGAGTTATTTCAAATGGAAGCATGCGGTGAGAGCAACACATATACTTGTGTTCATGCTCACATATCCAAGCCCAAATTGTACAGAAGCAACACTAAATTTCAATATTGAGATTGTTACCACATACTATGTCATACTTAGTGGTGCAACACATGGTAGAGCTTATCCTAACCTAACCTTGCAATGGGGACCTTGGCCAAAATTTATGTTAAAGCTGGGAGCAAAACTAATGATGCAAGAAGGCTCCGAGTGCATTTTCTTAAAAATGTTAATCCAATTGCTAGCGCTGGATGTATACTTGCATTGATCCCTGAGACTTCTCTATTTTCTTTTTGAACCTTGAGGACAAGGTTCTTATTGAGGACGGAGATATTGTTATAAATCATTTCCAACCCACGATGAATACATACATCACATAAGTAGCTATTGGGCCAAGAAGCAGCAATAGGACTAAAGAGAATTTACAAAGATTAATTTGGGATCCAAGCCCAACTAGCAACAAGTTAAAAATGATGAAGTGTTGGAAAGAAGGCTTATGCAAATTGTTGAGAAATAAATGTCTAGTCCTCTCATTTTCTTTCTTAGAGTTTAAGCTTCTCATCTCTATTCTTATTACACCCCTAAACTTTGTTTTAAAAATTAAAAAATTTTGTTTTAAAAATTAAACACTCCCCTCAACTTTGAACAATAATCATTCTTACCCCTTTATTCTAATTGACTTTTTAAAATACCTATTTTGCCCTTGTATTGTCAACCTTTATATATTTTTTAAAAAAACTTTTTTGTAATCACAATTTTATTTTTTAAAATCTATATAACATATTTTCTATAAAAAAAATAAATATTATTTTTTAGATGAAAAAAGAAAAGTGAGAAATACTAATTGAGTATATAAGTTAATGACATTCCATGATGAAATAAATGAGCAAACTAAATAAAATAAATTTATTAATAATAATCAAAACTCTAATATCTAATTATACAAGTAAAAGTAACAGGTAGTTATAACTTTATAAATATATTTCATTGCATGTAATGAAAAAATAATTAAAAATAGAGGGGTGTGTGTGTGTGTATATATATATATATATATATATAACAAATTAAATGATTGTTATTTATAAAATTTAAATTATAATTTAGAAAATATTTAATTATTGACAATCAAATCTCGTTTATCTATATTGACATTAGAGAATAATAGAGAGAGAATTAAAACATGCATCTATATACATAATTACATATATACATACATGCCCGTTTGCCCATAAGAATTTTTCACTATTTTTCGAAAGATTATTTTACTTTATTCAAAAAATATTGTTTGGCCATAAAATTTTCAAATACAACTTAAAGTTGTATTTGAAAAAGTGAAAACACTTAAATACTTGTTTTCACTTTTTTATATCTCACTTTTTCACTTTTTAGTTATGTTTAACACTTTAAATTCTAAAAAAACTTTCAAAAAGGTATGGTCGAACACAACTCCAACTCCAAAAATTTCAAATAAAGTAATTTTTATTTTATTTTCATGGCCAAACGCCCACTTAATGTATAAAATATAAAAATACCAATCATAAAAAATAGCATTAGATTGTGTGATTAGTTTATAAAAGGATTATTTTATTAATAATGTTAATGAATTTAACTAAAAATGATAAATATCTAATTTAAGAAAAATAAATATATATAATATAAAAATATATTACATAAATAAAAAATTAAAAATATTAAGGGTAAAATAGACATTGCATAGGATAAAGGGGAGGGGGGGGATGATTATTGTTCAAAATTGAGAGGAGTGTTTGATTTTTAAAGCAAATTAGAGGATGTAAACGATTTTCACCCAATTTCAATGTTTACCTTGTAATTCAGTAGTTCGAGTGTTGCTATTACAATTCAAAAGTTGTAATCGTGTTTCCATTCTTATTGATACAGTGAGGAATTTGGGTTTGTTACAAATTCATAAAAGTCACATGTGACTCTTGGTTAGGACTTGGGATTAAGTTGCATTTGAGCATAGATTTAGTTGAAACTTGAAAAATGACTTTTTAAAGTTGTGTAAAAAGTAATTTTTGGAACTTGAAATTGTATTTGGACATGCATTTTACTTGGAAAAAAATTAAAATTTTATAAGTAGAAGTGAAATTTCACTAGAAAACTGGTTTGGACCACTTTTTGAAGTTTTTCTTATTCTTTATTGAAGATAACTTTACAAACTAACCAAATTTCATGAACAAATAACTTTTTTTTTTCTTCTAGAAAATTTACTCCCAAAATCTATGTCTAAATGGGAGGGGGTCGTGTTTACCATATAAACGATCATTATGATTGAAATCCCAATTTTCCTTTCTTGTCTTCCAAATAAACTACCGCCTATTACTACATAATAATATGGTACTTTCCAAGTAATAATAAATTAAATAAACATAAAAAGCTTCAATTACTAAAGCGTGGACCTTTTTTTTTACCCAATTACTAAGGCGTGGACATTAGGGGTGTGCAAAATGAGTACCAAAACGATACTAAGCCAATGTAAGAACCTAATAAAGGAAAGACACAAATTTAAGGTAACAAACGATATTAATTAAGACAGAAAATATACGATGTATAACCAAAAAGGAAAGAAAATTTTTTCTACTCAAAAGAATAAAACTTATACGAAGTAAATAAAGGGCAAGTATAAAATACCTAAAAAGGAGATGGAAGAGAAGCCCTCGTACAAGGTTGCATATTGTCTTTCCCTTATTTGGTATCCCTTTTTTCATATTCCAATTTCCCTCTTTCTTGCTTCTTTTGGCACTGTTATGTTCTCAATTTTCTGTTTTTAGTTTGTAACAAGAAGTTAATTTGGACTATTGTATAATTACTCATGATATAAGTAATTGCACGTATATATTTGGGCACTGCAATTTCTTTAATTCAAGCAGTTGTATTAATTGTTGGTGTGTTGTTGTTTCTTTTTCAATCTTGGAATTCGGTTACATACTTTTCTTTTAGGCTGACTACTAACTGTAGACTTGTCTGGCACATTGGTGTTTGTATCAGAAGCGAAGGGTTTTTCTAGGTGTCTCTGACTACCCTTGTGGTGTTGAAGATTTAAAGTTACAAAGAGGTAATTAATTGTTGTTAGTAATAATTCTTGGTTTTTACTGACCCATTATTCCTTGGCCTTCAATTAAGCAGACAATTTTCTTGATTTAAATGTATTTGATGTTTGCATATATTAGTATCAGTGTTGCCAAACTAGTTTCTCTCGTGTCACACAAGAAATTTCTTCAAGAAGATGTACATATAGATGATTTCAATCTTTTACCCTTTTGAATCTTGGGTGCTACTGTTAACTGTAATATTATTTAATCATCTTCCTTTTCTTGTCTTTTAAAATACATAACTATCCTAACAATATGGGATTGAGGTTTAAAGACTCCTCCTTACTAGGAAATCTTGAAATTGTGTAATTGACTACTTAATTGTTCTTCCCCAAAATTTCCTTTCTTAATTGTACCTTCACATGAAGCGATTTAAGTATCTGTAGTAGTAGAAACATGTATTGGATCTTCGCCACCACCTCTATATTACTGACAGCATATAGGTCATAACAGTTATTTTCACTCTTTAATATACAAATGCTAATTCAACTTGCCTATTTTTCTTTTCATGTAAAAATGATTTACTTAGTGGCAGTAGCTTTATATTTTACTATCCAAACTCATGAATTTTCTGAACCTGTATGTTGTGTACGTATTCACAGATGGGTCGAAGGAAGATTGGCATGGAACTGATAAAAAACGAAAGATGTCGAAATTTGACGTATCAAAAGAGGAAAAAAGGTTTGGAGAAAAAGGCTGAAGAATTATCAATTTTGTGTCAAGTCAATCTTTGCATGATAATATACGGCGACAAGCAGCAAGAGGAACCTGCCACAGTATGGCCAGACAAAGATACCGTCCAGAGCTTAATCGAGTCGTACAGAGGGCGATCAGACGATGACCGGAGATCGAGGACCCATGATTTATCGTTTTACTTCAGGGAGTTAACAAGAAAAGTGGAGATGGAGTCTGCAAAATTACGTAAAAGTAACCATGAGGCTAAGTATCCAATGTCAGATCAACTCTACGATGATTTATCTACTGACAAATTGAAACATCTTGCTGCCTCGTTGGAGGAAAAAATTGAGCTTATAAAGCAAAGGTATGTTGTTACAAAGTTTGAAAGATTTTTATATTAAGAAAAATCTTGGTATTTTCAGTTTTATTTAAAAATTGAATTTTAATTTTAATGTAATTGGACAAGACTTTTCATGAAATAGATGACTATTCTGAACAACTTTTAAACTCTATAAATTCAGATCCTTGATTACAGTAGGCGTTTTAGACCTGATTTGAAGTTAGAAATTGAGAAAGGATATTTGAAAGTTGAAGTTGAAAATGAAATTGAAATTTTGTGAGTGAAAATGTGAAAGAGCTTGAAAAACTTCAATTTCATATTTCATATTTTGGAACTAGAATCTATGGCCAAACGGAGTATGTAGAGATTTTGTTTTTATCCTAGAGAAGTTTGTCTCTTTTAGCCCTAAAGAGAACTATTATTTCTTTAAAGAATTATGTGTTAGGATTATATATGTGTGTGTATTTTTTCCAACAGGATGGAATACTTGAAGGGAACGCAGACAATATCCTTAGAGGACATGCACGCGATGAGTTATCTTGGAAAGCAAGCAACTCAGCCATGCGTAATGCCGAGTTTGTTTAGGAAAAGCAGCTTACAAGTCGAAATAATCGAACAACAACAGCAACCATTAATGCCACCGATGAATACTCATCATCATGTTGGTCCAGTAACAGAATTAGTACCATTTGGACATCACATGATGTTAAATAATAATACTAATAATGTTGAAAATCATCAGGTCATGGGGATGATGAGAGATCAGAATATGTTGTTAAGCAATGTTAATGTTGTTGATCATCATCAATATCCTCCTCAACCAATGTGCTATTTTGTACCAGTGGTGACACCAACTAATTACTTTCATCATCAGTACCCTCTGCTCCCAACTGCTGCTGCTGCTTCTTATCAAATGCATGCTTCTCACAGGGAAGAGTATTATGAAATGACTGATCACTTTCATCTACCAAATACTATGAAAAAAGACAACTAGCTATATTCATCTCTTTATATTCCTTTGCTTTATTACTTTTTTCTTCTTCTCTTAATTATGTTAAAACTTAGCTACAAGTTTTTTTATGGTTACTTGTTAAATTATTTGTCTTTGACATGAAAGAATATAACGACTTTTCTTTTTGTTGGGAAAATTATGCTCAATGTCTAATGGACAACATATCTATTAACGCCACGTAGCCCAAATCAAATATTACAACGTTACACCCAATTTAGCCGATATCTATGTCAGGGGCGGCTCAAGCACATTAGTGGCCTAAGGCCAAAATCGAATGGAGTCCTTAAACTTTTAAGAAAAGGGGTTTTTACGGAAATGTACCACTATAAAAAAAATTCAAAAAATACAGTCGCATGTATACAATATGTATACCACAATGTATATGTAATGTATCGATCGTATATAAATCATGTATATATATTATGTATAACTATGTATCGGAGATATATATACGCCCATTTACACTATTTATACAATACTTATACCTTGAAGCAAGAGAAATTTATGGAAGGTGAGAAAGAAAGAAAGAAAAACGAAGAGAAAAGAAGCAATATGCACTTCAACTGCAGTAACAAAGGCCGAATGACCGTTTTAATGGTAATTATGTCGGCCGAATGGTCATTTCAGGTTAGAACTTCGGCCGAATAGCCATTTTAGGTAGTAAATAATAAGTGGACTATTTTTTGTGTAAGAAATTTAACACAATGACCATTTTGTCTAATTTTCCCTTAAGATTTTTATTTTTATTTTTATAAAGTCCACTTTTTAATTTTGTATGGGTAACCTACATAAAACACACATCTTTGGTAGCTAATTACTCCATTTGCCACCTCAATTTCGCTCGAATACATCGCTCCAGATCGTGATACATCGCCTCACCTCTGGATAATACATTGGTTTTACCTTTGATATATCGGGTGGGATGTATCTGAGGTGAGGCGATGTATCACGAGATGAGGCGATGTATCACGACCTGGGGTGATGTATCCGAGTGGTACATGTGATATATTAAGTAATTAAAATAAAGTAGTGGAAGAGTTAGTAAATATGGTAAGAAGTATGTCTCTTTAGATAGTTTAACCATTTTTTTAATTAAAAGGCAGGGCAGGGCCCAATTTATTAATAGCAAATAAAGGAAACAAAGAAGGAAAAATCACATGCTATAGAAACATTGAGACCATAATTACAAGGCATAGCTAATGTTTAAATTAAGGAAAAAATATCCTAGATAATAGTTTAAGACTCTTTATTACACTATATACATCACCTTTTTCAAAATTATTAAAATACTAATTTAATATAAGTCATACCAGAATCTAAAAATTAGTTATTGTTTTTTTATTATATTTAATTATGAATCTTTTTAATGCTACTTAATTAAGGAACAAATCCAAAATGAGACCCACTAAATAACTCATTGTAATTAAGAAAGATAATTACAAAACAAAATCTTTCTTCTCTCTTTTAGTCTTATTTCTATATTTATCCAAATTTTATTTTCTAATTGAGTTAGTAGGCTTAAATTTAGGGATTTACAATTATCATTATTCAATTAAATTAATCTTTTTTCTCTGCAATTCATAAATATTTTTCTTCTCTCTTCTAAAATTCATTATAGGTTATAATAAGTTACATCAAAATGAATAATTTCAAGTATATAATGTGATTTTTGTGTGGTATTATCTAAGACACTCTATGCTAATATCTATTGATTAATTTAATGACTATAGTATACATACATTGAAAAGAGTTTGCATACCAATTACATACATAAAATGTAATTCATTTTCATAATGTCTCGATATATATATTTGGTATAAAACTGATATGTACATGAAACATTATACCACAAGATTGTATATTAATTGCATACATAAAATGATTTTTCAAATTCTCAACCTTCAATGTATGAAGTCGATATACAATTTGATATCTATGGCGTGATAATTTGATAATTTTCAAATCTAATCTAATTAAGTATAAAAGTTGATATCAACTAAAGTGATAATAAAAAAGAGTAAAATAAGAAAATTAAGATATAGAGATATAGGAGAGACAAGATATGTTGATTTTAAGATATATGAGATATTTTTGGGTTGATTGATATCCCTCAATATTTTTTTAGGGATTTTATTGCACCTGATTATATATTTTATTTTATTTTTCTCGAATTTTATTAAGTTGGTAGGTTTTGTTAGAAAACTTATGGTAGGTATTGAAAACTAGAATTTATTGGTATAAATTATAATATTGTATCTAATATAATATATATGATTTTTTTCCCTTAAGAGAAAATTATCATCTATAGTTATGATTTAGATTAAATAGCTATTTTTTTTGTGGATCCAGCATATAAAAATACAAATATATCATTTGTATATGTATCAATTGTAATATACAATTTTAATTTGTACATCAGTGAATTTATATATTAATGACCCTTCCGATCATTTACGCATTTTTGACTTTCTTGTACTGTTAGAGCTTGCCTGTAGCGGCCCCAAGTCATTTCTAGCTTGCTGAAACTGGTAGTGCCCGGGCCGTTTGCTTGGTCTTTTTGGCCGTTCCTTGTTTTAGAGCTTTAAGCTTTTGAAATCGTTGACTTCAGTCAACATTCTTGGTGAACGTGCTCGAAATCAAATTCCGACAGTTTCGTTAGCTCCGAAGTGTGGACTGTAGTATGGAGGGGTCTTTGGTCGGGATCCGGGAGCTTTTCAGCTTGGAATTCTCTCTCGTTCTGCGTTTTCAGGCCAGTTGGGCTTGTTTAGTTGACTTTGGTCAACATTCGGAGAATACGACCTCAGATGGAAATTTTGTCAGCGCCGTTAGCTCCGGAATGCCGAGTTTGTGTTAGGTAGTTGATTGGTTTGGGTCCCGGGTGAGCCGAGCCTATTTTGGATGTTCGATTGGCGTTAGTAAGTGTTGACTTGGGTCAACATTCCTCTAAGACGACCTCATATGGAAGTTTCATCAATTTTGTTGAGTCCAAAACGTTGTTTTTACTCTAATATCACTATTGGTTTTTGAATATCGGGTTCCGATTGTGCCCGAAATGCCTCGTAGAAGTTTTGGCTGTTGCTGATTTTTCTGGTTCTGGTGGCCTTCAGCGCGATCTCGCTCTTTTAGCGTGATAGCGCTGGCCTGTGATTTCCCCTTCAGCGCGATCGCACTCCTTTAGCGCGATAGCGCTGGTCTGTGGTCCTTACTTCAGCGCGATCACGCTGTTTTAGCTCGATAGCGCTGACCAGCGACCAACAGCTATATATTGCTGGCACTTCGAGGTTTCCAGCTCTATTTCTTGTTCCTCCCAACTCCAAACTAAAAACCCTCTCTACCAAATTGCTCCAAATTAGTTCTTGAACTTGGGGAATCATTTGCTCATGAAGAATCTGTGCTCCCTCGGCAATTGGTAAGTCTTCTTCCCCAACTTGTTCTTCTCTTGTTTTCTCTAAAGAAACCACCATTGTTGGGAGTCTCTAAAGCTTAGAAATTCTTGTAGATTCTGCCCATTTTGTGATTTCATGATCGTGGGTTCGTGAGACTCACTGTTCGGGTAAGATTCCTTGCTTTGTGGTAAGCTTTCTTGCTCAATTTCCGATTGTTCATCCTTAAAATCCCATCTTTAGACCCTCTCTTGAGTGGGCTGTTTTTTGCCCCAATTGTTGTCCGTTTCCACTCAAATTTTGAGCATGTGCTCCCAAAATGGTACGGAACGCTTTGGTATTTTTCATTTCCGATTTAGGGTTGCGAGGCCCGCGGGCCTATTTTTGACTCGGATTTTGACCCAGCTATTATTATGGCAATATGGGTATCGTTAGTCTTGTTTTGACATATAGATTATTGTATTGATAATGGTTTCACAATTTGGAGCTTCTCGGAGTAGTTTAAGCCTGGACGACATCATCCCCATAGCTATTCGTCGGACGAAAGGTAGGTTATGACTTTCCCTACCTAGACTCTGCGTATATAGGCTATAATTGCATTAGTTAGCATCCTTGGGTGGGTTATTATAGGTTGGTACCCCAGACCTTGTCTGCCTTTTCTGTCCGTTTATTTCATACATTGATTTTAGTATTCGTGTAGTATTGTATATTACCCTTGTGGTCCTGTGTGGCCTTGTTTTTACTCTGAAACATAGATGGTGGGTTATTTGGGAATGTCCACGAGTCCCGAACATAGAGATATCCTTCTAGGCTGGTTATGACTGTTGTAGAGCTGAGCCTGTGCAGGGACGATAGGAAATGTTTGTGAGCTATTTTGATGTACTCTATTGGTTGCGAGCATATCACACATGAAAAAGGTTTTCCCTGCATGTTTCATTACTGATTTGGCTTTGGGCCTACTATAAATAATTTTATAAACTTTGCATGGTCCCGAGGGCCCATTTTTGGTAATGTGACTTCGAAAGGGTTTTGAAACTGGCTTTTATGAAACCTCTCGGAGTAGAGAGGATACTATGATGACTTGATTACTGGTTTTCATCCTGATACTAGGCTCGGCTAGACCGTAGCGCTAGTTTTTATTTTTTATGGATTTAGACCCGGATATGAGTCGGGCCCCCTGTTTAGGGGTTTTGATACTTGATCATTGATTTAGACCCGAATACACTTCAGGCACCTTGTGAAGGGTTTTTGAGATTACTACTACTGATTTAGACCCGGGTCGAAGCCGGGCATGTACTATGAGGTTATGATTATTGAGTTAGACTTGAGGTTTGCGATTTTGTATGTGGTCGAGGGGTAGACCTCCATGGACCCCTGTCGTTCCTGGGCCACAGGCTACGAGCTGATGCAACGTGCCAGGAGAGGGGTGTACAGCATAGGAGAGGTACACGGGAAAGGTCCTTCCATGGATCGTGCCTCTATTGGGCCTTATAGGTACCGAAGGGGGTAACATACAGGGTACTATTACATCAGATTCATCATCATCATGCATATTTCACTCGGATTCCACCCTTGTTTGCTGTGTGTTTAGTGTACGATCCGGTTGTATGGGCGCCGGAGGGTTTGTTTTCACTTGATTGCGTTCCTCAGTTGTATGGGCGACCGTTGGGACTGTAGGTAGATTATTACTTCTGTCATTTTATAGAGCTTGCCGTGGTCCTTGGTTCTGGGTGGATTGGTAAGTTTTAGCCTGTTGAGGCTCCGAGTTTGGGCTTGAGTATTGAGGGTCTAGGGAGTCCTATATCTTTGAGGCATTATTGTGTGGCCTTCTGAATGGATTGTGGGTTTCGATTGCTTTTCTATATCTTGATTTGAGTAGAGACTCTTGGTTCTTGTGGCTTAGTTATTCTATTCTAGGTTATAAATTGTGCGATTGATCCCGCTTTATGCTTAACTTGAGAGTTTGTGGCTTTTAGTATGATTCTGTTATTGTGTGGCTTCTAGTTGATTATGTTGGCCTACTTCCTTTCTTTCCTTTCTACTTGAGGTTACCGGTATACTGCCATTTTTTCAACTCTCTCTCTTTATATACTTATATTGTTGTTGCAAGGATCCAGGTGCATCTTTCTTTCTTACACCTGTGTTTCTGTGTTATGTATATCGTCGGTGCTAGCATTGGTTGCTTATAACTCTTGGTTGTCTATTCTCTGTGCTAGTTCCTTGTGCTTTCTCTATTGCTTCCGTGACTGCTTTCTTGCTATCTGCTACTTTCTGTCTTTATATCTTATATACGCTCAGTCGGCCGATGATGCCTACTGAGTACACGTTGTCTTGGTGCTCATACTACACTTCTGCATCTTTCTGGTGCAGATATTAGTTGAGATTTTGCCGTTGATCGCGTTGGAGACTCGTGCAACTTTTGGGATATTCGAGACTAGGGTGAGCACCTGACGGCCGGGGCTTGACCACATCTCATCTTTTGGCGCTGTTGCTCCTTGTACTTTTGGAGATAGATTTATATTATATTTTGTTACTACTAGCACTTGTATTCTATTAGAAGCTTCTGTACTATCGATACCTAGTCTTGGAGTTGGTGTAGTTTCTTATGTATATATTTGGATTATTTGCTTCCGCGTTGTCTATCTTTACATTCTACTTCCGTTTATTTCTATTTATTGTGCGTATTGGTTAGGTAGTAGCCCATTACTAATCGTTCCGGGTTACATGAATTGGTTCACCTACTGGGGGGTTATAGGTGCCATCATGACCTGAGAAATCAGGTCGTGACAGCTTGATATCAGAGCTCTAGGTTCACCGGTGTCGTGGTACAAAAGCAAGTGTCTAAGTAGAGTTTCGCGGATCGGTACGATGACATCCATATCCTATCTGCGAGAGGCTATAGGGAGTTGTTAGGAAAAATTTCATCTTCTTGTCTCCTTATCGTGCATTCCTAGCTCTATTGACTTCTAAACCTTGGTTGTTTCATTCCTTCTCAGATCCAAAATTATTTTTCAATCATTTTCACCGAAAATAGGCCCCACATGCTATGCAAGGTTTAGAAATTCAGCAATAGTAGGCCCGAAGCCAAAATTATAGTAAAATCATAAAGAAAATTATTTTATATGCATGATAATGGCATGCTCAATCACAATCAATAGCCTAATGGCTCACAATCAACCTATCGGCCCTACACAGGCTCCAATCATTATACAACACAAATAGCCAGCTCTATAACAATAAAAATGATGTCCGAAACTCACGGACATCCCCAATTTCCCACCATCTATGTTCCAGAGTCAATATAAGGCCTCACAGGACCACAAGGGTGATACTATCATCTATCGCAGGTACTACAACCATCGGAGGAAGAAAGGAATCAGATATAAATGAAGCGGTCAAGGTCCGTGGTACCAACTAGTAAACCCAACCCAAGGATGCCCATTAATACAAGTTATTCTATATATGCAAAGTCTAAGGAGTTTAAACTGTAACCTACTTCGGGGCCGAACTGCAAACACGAACCGTCACTCGTGTGCCTTCCTCTTCTAAACAGCCTTGGAAAGCTGCCATGCTATCAAGAACATAATTTAGGTGTCAAGACGAGAAGAACGACACCCATATTGCTATATAGAAAATGACTCTCGGAGTCCGCGCAGTGAAACAGAAAATAAAATTCACAATTATGTCCGCGGTGAATTTAGGAACCCATGCTCAAAATTTGAGCACAAATGGAGTTCATTTCGGGGCTCAAAACAGCCCCGAAGTACTACTAATTCATGAGAACAAAAGTGGAGAATTATGAATTTCAAGGACGGAAATGTACCAATTTGGAAGCAAGAATCGACCACGGACCAGAACTACAGCTACCACGAACAATCAAGCTCTCCAACGCAGCTTTAACCCAAGAAAAAATCAAGCTTGTAAGAGCCTCAACCATGGAGGTTTTTGAGCTTGAAGAGAAGAACAAGGCTTGAAGAAGAAGAGGCTTACCAACGATAAAGGAGCGAGATTAATGATAATTTGGAGAATTCCCACGAGCTACCACTGTTCTTGAGTAATTCGAGTTGAGAAAAGTGAAGTTGGAGTTGACAAAGTGAAAGAAATAAGCTGAAAATCGTGAAAAACAAGAATTTAAAGAATGAAATTTGTGGAAATTAACGGAAGTTAACAAGAGAATTTACCTATTCACGAGGCCAAGAAATACACTCAGATCAGCAATAATTATTCCTCCAAGTTATGGGTAAAAACAGGTGAAGATTTGAAGGAATTTGGTAAAAAAATGATGGAAAAAATGAGTCGGGAAGATGAGAGCAAAAGCTGAAAATAAAGATGTCAACAACTATTTAAAGCTGGCCCGCAACAGAAAAATCTGCAATTTTCTAAACTTCTACGGGGTATTCCAGGCACAATCAGAACCTGATACTCACAAATCAATAGAGTTATTTGAGTGGAAGAGACATTTTGAACTTAATAGAATCAACGAATTTACCAACGGAGATCATTTTAAGAAAAAATGGGCTCCATGCCCAAAACTAACTAGGAACTCAATACCCCAAAATAAGTCCGGAAGCCCCGGGACTTAAACCGGAGGTTCTCCTAGACCAAAGTTGACATTCTAGAGATAATAGAATGGACGTAATTTTCATCTGAGGCCGTCTTCTTCGAATGTTGACCAAAGTCAAACTTTCAAGTTCAACTTGGCTAAAACACAAAAACCCAGACAAAATTAAATCGAAAGCTCCCAGAACCCAACCCAAGGTCCATCTAAACCAAAATCCATGATCTGTAGCTAACAAACTATTAGAATTTGATTCCGAGCACATTTACCAAGAATGTTGACTAAAGTCAATGATATTCTAAGTTAAGGCTCTAAAATAGGCAAACGGCCAAAACGATTAAACAAATGACCAGGGCACCGAACCACCAATTTCAGCAAGTCATAAATGACTTGGGGCCGCTACAAGAAACCTCTAGCAATACAAAGAAGAAGTAAACGCAAAAATAACCGGAAGGGTCATTACAATATATGTAATATTTAAATAATGTATCTACATTGTATAATGTAACGACCCTTTCAGTCATTCCCATGTTTATGCTCTTCTTGTACTGTTAGAGCTTGTTGTAGTGGCTACAAGTCATTTATGGCTTGCTGAGACCAGTAGTTCGGCGCTCTGGCCATTCATTTGGTCTTTATGGTCGTGTCCATGTTTTAGAGTCGAGTCTTAAGAGTGAGTTATCAAAATTGTGTGATAGTGATTTGCGATTGTATGACCTCAACCGACCTTGTGGGAAGGCCGATCCTGATTTGAGGTGTCATAGTATTTTCGAGGATGGGGTGTCCTGGTTTGATGTAAGTTTTCATTCCAGTGAGTTTGTGTCGTCGATGGTCGTACGAGGTTCCATCAGTTTTTGGTAGCTTCTAGTAGCCTTGTGTTGCACGCATCTTATTTTCAAGGCTGTTTTGAAAGTGTGGTATAGTCCGGTGTATAGGAGAGATTCTGTCGGGAATTTAAGAAATTCCTAACCTTCGTCCCGTATCAAAGACTTGCGAGCCTAAATTTGAGAATTTTATTAACATCGCGCGTATTTAAAAATATTTGATTTGAAAGTTGAATTTGGTAAAAAGATTTATTTTCTAAAAATATTTTAAATGTTTATCAAAAATACTTTTATTATAATATATTTGTGTATGTATTTATTTTACAAGAGTTTTATAAGTTATTAATATTTTAATAGAGATAGTAAATTTAGTTATGTTAAAAATTATTATTATATATAGTAGGTTTTATTCAAAATAATTTTTTATTAATTGTGTTATATTCAAAAAGTTATATATATTTTACCATAAACTTATGCAATACTCGAATATATACATAATCGGCCAAAATAATATGGGGTTGACACCAAAACTCCACGTGGAGTCAAGGAAAAGCCATACCAAAATGCATGCTGCCAGTAAGTATTCATGAAATTCCCAATTATATCTTTATTATATATATATATATATTAGTATATATCTCTTTGCATACTTTAAAATTTTCGTCATTCTTGTATTTGGAGAAAATGTTACAGCAACCAAAAATCAATGGTTTCTCTCTATATATGCACTTGTATATCTACAAATTGCTGAAATATTTTAGTGGCAAGAAAATATTTTTAACGCTTTATTCAAATCTCGAGAGAAAATTGAGTATTTAAGTCAAGTTATTCAAGCTCGAATTCGAGTTTAACTTTGTTTCGGAGCTTCTCAGAGCGGTTCGAGCTTGAACATCATCGTTCTAACAACTTGTCATAGGACGACAAGTAGGTTACGGTTTATCTCTTTTAGACTTTGGATATATAAGATATAATTGTACTAATTAGCATTCTTGGGTTGGGTTCATTAGCTTGGTACCCCAGACCTTGTCCCCTTCTTCACGTCTGTCTTATTTTAGCTCCATTGATTGTAGTATTCGTGATAGTTGATAGTATCACCCTTGTGGTCCTGTATGGCCTTGTATTTTGACTCTAGACCATAGATGGTGGGTTATTTGAGAATGTTTGTGAGTCCCGAATATCGATACTGTTATTATAGAGCTGGTTATATTTACTGTAGAGTGATTGGAGCCTGTGCAAGGATGATAGGTTGGTTGTTAGCCGTTGGCCTACTTCTTGTGTTAGAGCATGCCATTATCATGCATATAAAGAGATCTTTCATATGTTTTTACTACAGTTTTGGCTTCGGGCCTACTATTAATGGTTTTCTAAATCCTGCATGGCCCAAGGGCTTGTTTTCGATAACAAATGGTTAGAAAGGGTTTGAAACTGTTTCCATGGGTATTCTTGGGGTAAAAAGATTTAGAAAGATGATTTTGTTATATCTTTTCCTATTACTACTAGACTCGGTCGGACCGAGCAGCAGATTGGTTTTACTACTGTTTTAGACTCGATCTTGCTAGCATTTTTGAGATTAGATTCACTGATTTAGACCCGGGTAGAACCCCAGGCATGCATTTTTGAGGTATGGTGACTTATTTGGATCCGGCTACACTCTAGATGGTTATATTGAGATTATGAGATTTATTATATGGTCTACGAGTAGACCTCCATGGACCTTGCCGATCCAAACCAGGGGCTATGTGCTGCGAGTGCTGGAGGAGGGGTGTACGGTGGAGTTGAGGTACTCAGGGGAATCCCTTCCATGGATCCTGCCTCTATTGGGCTTTTTAGGTACCGAAAGGGGGTAACATACAACACTACTATCACTTGGTTTCAACATATCATATCATAGCATGCATATTGTGTTCAGATCCACTCTTGTTTGCTGTTTGCTCAGTGTATGATCCGGTAGTATGGGATGTCAGAGGGTTTGTTTTCACTTGTATGTGTTCCTCGGGTGTATAGGCGCCCGTGGGACTGTAGGTAGACTTTTATTTATTATTATTCCACCGCGATATTGATCCTGATTATGGTATTACTAGCATGACTTGGTTTTAATCTTGTTTTCAAGTGTGTTATCATTATTTTCTGTTCCTCCTTCCCTTTTTCTTGAGGTTACCGGTATAACGCCTTCTCCTTTAACTCTCTTTATATATTTCTATTGCATGGACCCCAGGTGCATTCCTTCTTCCTTCACCAGTGTTCTGTGATGTATAGTTCTATTAGCTAGCCTAGCATGATTATTTTCTCCTTGTATTCTTTCTGTTCTAGCTTCCATATCCTTGTTTTTTTTTCTGTGACTACTTGATTTTTTTTGCTATATTATTGCTTTTATATCTTATATGTTTCCAGTCGGCGTATGATACTTACTGGGTACCCGTTGCTTTGCAATTGATGATCATACTACACTTCTACATCTTTTGGTGCAAATCCGAGTGTGAGTTCTCACCGCTGACCATGCTGCCTCATGCGAGGTATTTTGGGACTATTCGAGACTAAGGGTGAGTTCTTGGCTACCGGGGCTTAGCTTTTAGTTCATCTACTGTATTATGTACTCTTTTATCATTAGAGATATAGGTATATCTCTTTTTTGGATCCTTTGTACTCTGTTGATGTAGTTTTGGCTCTTATACTATGATCCCAAGTGTTGGGTTTGGTTTGGCTTCTGCTTACGCATTTCTAATGCTTATTTCTTTACCTTATTTCCCGTGTTTCTGCTTATATTATGCTTCATCCTCTTGCTTGTTAGATAGTAGCCCATTACTAACCATTCTGGGCTACAAGAATTGGTTCACCTACTAGAGAATTATAGGTGTCATCATGACCGAGAAATCGGGTCGTGATAGCTTGGTATAAAAGCTTAGGTTCACCGGTGTAATCGGTATATGAGCCAATATCTAGTAGAGTCCTGCGGATCAGGGAGAAGACGTCCGTACTCAATCTTTGGGAGGCTACAGTGGCATCTTAGGAAATATGACTCTCCTAGTACTTCTGTATCGTACATCTTATCCTTGATGGTTCCTTGAAATCTCACTTATTCTAGTTCATTCTCTCATAAATGGTTCGTACGAGATCGTAGATATTAGGCGAGGGTGAGCCTTCGACTCCAGCACCCCTGACTCCAGCTAGGGGCCGGGGAGGTCGCATAGGTAGAGCTAGGGGATGTGCCCGAGAAGTGGCACTAGTTAGAGCTCCTAGGGTGGAGGTTGAGCCCGAGCATGAGATTGTTCCAGAGCAGCAGCATGTGGACCAGGGGACAGCCCAAATGCCACCGGCTCTAGTACCAGCTTCAGCACTCGCATCAGGCCCAACTCATTCTTCAGGTATTCGGGGTTTACTTCTACAGTTATTGGGTATGATCGAGGATCAGCCTACTGAGGTAGCACAGACATTCGCTCAGGGGGTAGCCCTGGGTGCACAGAGTTCAGGAGTACAACGTGCTGAGGTTCTTTCGATTCCATCTGTTGCACAACCTCTTGCTCCTCTCCCAGCTATGACAGAGACAGATCAAAAGGCGTTGGGCAGATTTCTGAGATTGGCTCCACCTATATTTGCGGGTACTCCTGATCAGGATCCGCATGAATTTATCACTACTTGTGAGGAGATGCTACATCATTTGGGTTTACTGGAGACTCACGTGTTGGATACACTACTTATTAGTTAGAGGGCCCATCTAAGTTATGATGGAGGGCCCAGGTTGCTTGCAGACCATCTTCATCTCCCCCATTGTCTTGGTCAGAGTTCTACGAGGCCTTTATGGCCAAGTTTCTACCCCAGAGTGATCGTGATCATCACAGAGAGTAGTTTACCAGACTTATGCAGGGTTCTATGACCGTATATGAGTATGATACTCGCTTTCACCAGCCTGCTACATTTGGGGCTATGATCATGCCTACAAATCCCGATAGAGTCCGTAGGTTTGTTTTGGGGTTGCGGACAGAGCTTAGACAACTAGCTGAGATATTAGTTGCTGGTGGTCGATCATTTCAGGCCATCACAGATTATGCCCATACCGTGGAGGATTTGCACCGTCATGATGTCGGGGCTAGGGATAAGAGGCCCCACCACCAGGGCAGCTACAGTGGTCTCTATCACAGTGGTAGAGGTTCAGACCATTGGGGCCAAGGTTATCAGCCATAGCAGCACCAGGGTCAGTCTAGTCGATCGGTTTGGGCTTCGCTTCAGGCTTTTGGTAGTTCTCAATTTGAGCAGGGATAGAGTAGCTAACAGGGTTATAGTGGTCAGACTCTGAGGGGTTCAGTTTTTGGGGCATCAGGCTGTGGTGGCCACACGAGTTGAACTGGTTCATATCGACAATATAGGTCGTCAGGGGCTTGCTATGAGTGTAGAGTTATTGGGCACTTTGCTAGAGATTACCCTCAGCAGGGTACAGTTCAGCCAACCTGTCAGCTGGCTCAGCCTATTCGTGCAGTTCAGCCATCGGCTAGAAGGGGTGGTGGTTAGGCTAGAGGTGGTGCCTAGCATGGCAGGACAGGTGGTAGGGATGGCGATCAGTCAGGAGGTGGCCATCGCTAGTTTTATACGATCCCTAGGAGATCAGAGGTAGAGGCCTCGAATGTTTTGATCACAGGTACGATTTCTGTATGCCGTCAGGAAGCTTTGGCTTTATTTCATCCTAGATCTACTTACTCGTATGTTTCTTCCTTTTATTTACCTTGTTTAAGGTTGGCTAGTGAGCCGTTATTAGTACATGTATCTGTTTTGACCTCGGTAGGAGATTCTTTAGTAGTGGATCGGATTGTGAGATCTTGTATGATTTTTGCTGGAGATATTGAGACTTGGGATGATTTGATGATTCTTGATATGTTAGACTTTGATGTTATTCTGCGAATGGACTGGTTATCCCCTCATCGTGCAGTTTTGAATTGTTATGCCAAGACCATTATCATAGCCGTGCCCAATGTATCCCCAGTTGTGTGGCAGGGTTCTGTCAGCCACGCACCATCCGGGATCATCTCTTGTCTTTGAGGTAGGAAGTTGTCACGCCCCGAGCCTATGCCCTAGACGTAAAATGGGACCTGAGACCACAAGTGATCCCAAGATAAACATTCTTGCTGGCATGATTCATGAGCAACTAAATAGAAATAGATAAACTGAAGAATATTATGCGGAAGCTGAAACATATTATGAGTTCTTAAGGAATACTGTAATAAACTGAAGTTTTATAAACTGAAATACAACTCTGTTGAAAAAAATGATACAACTGACTGACTGACTGTCTATGAAGCCTCTACTAACACTGACTAAAGTTACCCAGGACATGACCCCAAACTATCTTACGTCAATGCATAATAACTAAATTAACTACTAAAACTACTAACGGGCTGGAGTTCCCAAAGAAGGAGAACTCAATCTCTGCTGAATAGGAGATGTGATCCATCTGACTATGATCCTGGGAGCTAGCACTGAAACCTACATCATGAAACGATGCAGCACAAAAAGGTATGCGATCAGTACTTCGAATGTACTAAGCATGTGAGATAAAGTACTAACTATAAATCATGAAAAGATACATGTATACTGAAAGCATGGCTGGAAACTGAACTATGTAAACATGTATATATTAGAACATAACCGAAAGCTGGACTAAGTATGGATATCTGCGAATGCATAAGTCAATGCTATAAAACATGGCCTCTTTTACTGAAGAGTATAAAATGTTTCTGGGTTGTAAACTGTGAGATACATAAACTATGAGATAACTAAGCATGCTAGAAATATTGATGAGTTGTTTAAAATTGTAAGTTGCATCTGTAGTACTCAGGTCCAAACATAATATGCACAAAATCTGATATGTAAGGATATTGTGAAAAATGTAATTTAAGAACTGTAAAACTGGACTAAGGGCCTAGCACATAATTACTGAATTTAATTCTGTGGGAGAGTATGTTAACCGACTTAAACCACGTGAGCTAAATATGTAGTTCGATGTATACGCCCCATCGAGAGGACCCAATATACCTTGCCAGGGTATCGAGGAATGACTGGCGTGATCACTAATTATGATGCCCAACTGAGGGGCTAAATAACCTACAGTGGCACGTAGTTTTAGGGACTTGAGGGTACGCTAAACCCTAGTCCAACTCGGTGCTAAATACTACTCCCAAATTGAATACTGATAGCTCATTTAAAACAGATGTTCTGGAATGTTTCATAAGAACCTAATTTATCTAGATGATTTTTGAAAGACTGTATAACTAAAAACTATTCATAAAGCATGTAGACATATCTAGATGTCATACTAATCATGAATCTTACTGAGTTCGTAATCATTGATGGAATATACAGATACCATGCTAATAGCGAAACTTACTAAGTTCATCATTATTGTTGGCATGTCTTGAAGGTCTATATTTAAAACATATGCTTGTAAAACATACTGAAGGTAAGATGAATCCTGCTAAATCATGCATAGTTCTTTCTTACTAAAATAACTGGATTGAAAATCATGCATACTCATATAGACTGAATGCTGACAATCTGAGCTGAGCTCTAAAGGAGAAGTTAACTTATGAGAAGTTTCGAAGAAAACCTGTAGACTGAAAACTGACTAATTTCATGCTTGTAAAGTAATTTAGGTCAAATTCTGAAGAAAACCCATTCTTATGAAAATACTATAAGTTTAGGCTAAATTCTCGATTTCTTAAAGTTCTTGTAAAGGCTCATGCAAGTCACTGAAAACATGGTGTAAATCTTCTAAAATAATACATAAATCATGTAGGAATCATAAGGACTGAATTCTGTAAAATTAAGCATGATTGGGTAAGAACCCTAGTTTCACAACTTGTAAAATCGTATGAAAATCTGAAACATTGGGCATAAGGGCAAACTAAACCCTTAATGAATACCCACATACCTGTTTAGTGGAGGATCTTGAATGGAACATGGAGGATTCGATCTTGAGGATGAACCTTAGGTCTGAAATTTGGAGAAGAACGCTCTTTTCTTCTTGAAACTGACTTGAGAGGAAAATACTCATTTAAAGGACTTTTCTAAAAAAAATGGAGTGAAAATACCCCAGGATTCCTATTTATAAGCACCATAAAATAAATCCAAATTGGTCTAGGAAAGGAAAACGCGTCTGAAATGGATGCCAAAATGGGCTGTTTTCCCAGAAAATGGACTCTTTCCCTGAGCGTTTTAACTTCTAGAAATTCTGGGGTTTCTGGTCCTGAAAACGGAAAAAACAGACTGTTGTCCCTTCTGTTTTAACTTTTGAAATTCTGTGGACTTCTGGTCAGATAGACATCTTCTTGGTAAACTTATCATAACTTTTTAATTTGGTGGGTCATAGGCCACCTAAAGCTTTATAGTATAGGAGTTATGATCGTTTGAAGTTGACCCTTGAAAAATCTTACACTAAAACTCAATCAGTAAGGAAGATTTCAACTCAACTTTGACTAGAGGTTCTTTATTAACTCAATTCATATCGAATACACTTCCCACACATAAGTATTGATCTCAACACCTATTTACCATTTAAAATCATCTGGTTCGGATCTAACAACATATGAAAATAGTTTGGATCTTAGCTTAGAATTTTTGGGGTGTTACAATATCTCCCCCCCTTGGGATCATTCGTCCTCGAATAAAGACTTACTAGGCTGAGGTGGTGGGGAAAGAGCTGCAATCCCGCCAACTAAGTTCTAAAAGCTGGAATACTGACATGGTAACTAATTTCCGACTGAAATATGAACTGATCTAGGTTCGTAAGGCATGTATGCATACTGAGAGCATAACACTGATAGGACAGGAAACTGAATGTCCAACATGATAACTGGTCTGGAGCGAGAGTAGGGTCTCAACTGAAACTCATAGAGAACAAACTCAATCTTTAGAAATCACAATTTATTGGAAGGAGCATCAAACTGAGAGGAATATTTATACGAGAAAACTATCCTTTTCTAAACTGAACTTACTAGCATGGACTGAACTGAGCATAGGGCCTTCTGACCTTAGGAGTTATTACTGGCAGGTCTGAACTGGTCTGATATGAGGGGTATACTATCTTGCTAGCTGAAGCTATTGGACATAAAGTATGAGCACTCTGAGAAGGGAGTAAGAACAAGACTATTCCCGCCTCACACAATACAGTCAACAATTTTTAAGCTTAGGGACACCCTTTTTAATTACACCAACTTCTCTGAATACCATGCTTACCCTTTTGCAACTTAAATTCTCATCAATGCATATATAGATGTTATGGTCTGAGTCTAACTGCCTACTTTCACCATTTTCAAGCCTATCTCGACTAAATCTCTTGCATCTGGAGTTATCTCCCAAGAATGATATTCTTTCTTATCACAAAAATCAACGAACCTTGAGTTCTAATCAATGGGTCACTAGTCGCCCAAGGAAAAAGCCTACATGTATTCCATCACGACATTCAAGCCTATCACTATGATCATATTATGGCTTCTCTATAGCTAACACTATCTGAGACTTCTCCTCTTCCCTAGCATATCTGGAAGCTACAGCTTCAAGAACTTCTACAATGAGACATACAAAAATTCCTCATCTATCTATTACATAGGAATAATCCTTACCTTGCATTTTTCCCACACTTACTATCTAAGGTGGAACCAATACATCACAGAGAAAAATCCAATACTTCCCATCTAAGCTACTACTTAGCTCCCTCAACTAACACCTATGACAATATAGGCCAAGATCACTAAAGGAATAGAGTTGGAGTATGAGCATCATGCATGTAGGAATACTGACAGTCTTGACTTTTACTTAACATGATCTAGCCACTCAAAATAAGGTATGAGAAGTTAAGTGCAAAGGCTTGAGTGTCTCACATTCTGTACATATGAAGCATGGTTAGAGTAAGAAAATCATCAACACGAACTGTTCAAGAAATCTGTTCTAAGCATATACATGACGTAACATGATTTCACTAGCCATTAAGGCATATCTTGAAGACTGGGCTGAGTACATAGAACTGAGCATACTGTGAGGCATGAGTTTACATATATAACGAGTCTCATGGCATAAAGCTGGGATTCATAGAATCATAGAGTAAGACTAGAATCGCTGTATGGAGCAAATTCTATCTGTTCTAGGAGCTGAGCATGAACATGAATCTGTATGGAGTGCATGAAATTATCTGTGAGTATGATACAAATACGTCTACGTATAGTTTCACCTTGACTGAAGTACTAGGAAATCTGTTGGAATAAGAATGAATTGGTATCCCATCATAGCCCTTTCTAGAAATTCTATACTGGCTGAGTCACCAAACTCGAGTTGACTCTTCATTCTATCCCAAGATAACCCTTCCTGCTGGCATGATTCATGAGCAACTAAATAGAAATAGATAAACTGAAGAATATTATGCAGAAGCTGAAACATATGATGAGCTCTTAAGGAATATTGTAATAAACTGAAGTTTTATAAACTGAAATACAACTCTGTTGAAAAAAATTATACAACTGACTGACTGACTGTTTATGAAGCCTCTACTAACACTGACTAAAGTTAGCCGGGACATGACCCCCAACTATCTCATGTCAATGCATAATAACTGAATTAACTACTAAAACTACTAACGGGCTGGAGTTCTCGAAGAAGGAGAACACAATCTCTGCTGACTGGGAGCTGTGATCCGTCTGACTATGATCCTTGGAGCTAGCACTGAAACCTACATCATGAAATGATGCAGCACAAAAAGGTATGCGATCAGTACTTTGAATGTACTAAGCATGTTAGATAAAGTACTAACTGTAAATCATGAAAAGATACATGTATACTGAAAGCATGGATGAAAACTAAACTATGTAAACATGTATATATTAGAACATAACTGAAAGCTGGACTGAATATGGATATCTGAGAATGCATAATTCAATGCTATAAAACATGGCCTCTTTTACTAAAGAGTATAAAATGTTTCTATGTTGTAAACTGTGAGATACATAGACTATGAGATAACTAAGCATGCTAGAAATATTGATGAGTTGTTTAAAACTGTAAGTTACATCTGTAGTACTCAGGCCCAAACATAATACGCGCAAAATCTTATATGTAAGGATATTCTAAAAAATGTAATTTAAAAACTGTAAAACTGGACTAAGGTCCTAGTACATAATTACTGAGTCTAATTCTGTGGGAGAGTATGTTAATCGACATAAACTACGTGAGCTAAATGTGGAGTCCGATGTATACTCCCCATCGAGAGGACCCAATATACCTTGCCAGGGTATAGAGGCATAACTGACATGATCACTAGTTCTGATGCCCAACTGAGGGGCTAAAAACCTATGGTGGAACGTAGTTCTGAGACTTGAGGGTATGCTAAACCCTACTCCAACTCGGTGCTAAATACTACTTCCAAATTGAATACTGATAGCTTATTTAAAACAAATATTCTGGAATGCTGCATCAGAACCTAATTTATCTAGATGATTTCTGAAAGACTGTATAACTGAAAACTATTCATAAAGCATGTGGACATATCTAGATGTCATACTAATCATGAAGCTTACTGAGTTCGTAATCATTGATGGAATATCCATATACCATGCTAATCACGAAACTTACTAAGTTCATCATTATTGACGGCATGTCTTGAAGGTCTATATTTAAAACATATGCTTGTAAAACATACTGAAGGTAAGATGAATCCTGCTAAATCATGCATAGTTCTTTCTTACTAAAATAACTGGATTGAAAATCATGCATACTTATATAGACTGAATGCTGACAATCCGAGCTAAGCTCTAAGGGAGAAGTTAACTCATGAGAAGTTTCGAAGAAAACCTGTAGATTGAAAACTGACTAATTTCATGCTTTTAAATTAATTTAGGTCAAATTCTGAAGAAAACCCATTCTTATGAAAATACTATAATTTTAGGCTAAATTCTCGATTTCTTAAAGTTATTGTAAAGGCTCATGCAAGTCACTAAAAACATGGTGTAAATCTTCTAAAATTATACATAAATTATGTAGGAATCATAAGGACTGAATTCTGTAAAATTAAGCATGATTGGGTAAGAACCCTAGTTTCACAACTTTTAAAATCGTATGAAAATCTGAAACGTTGGGCATAAGGGAAAACTAAACCCTTACTGAATACCCACATACCTGTTTAGTGGAGGATCTTGAATGGAACATGGAGGATTCGATATTGAGGATGAACCCTAAGTCTGAAATTTGGAGAAGAACGCTCTTTTCTTCTTACTTGATAGGAAAATACTCGTCGTTTAAAGGACTTTTCTAAAAAAAACAGAGTGAAAATACCCCAAGATTCCTATTTATAGGCACCACAAAATAAAATCCAAATTGGTCTAGGAAAGGAAAATGCATCGGAAACGGACGCCAAAACGGACCGTTTTCCCAAAATATGGACCATTTCCCTGAGCATTTTATCTTCTAGAAATTCTAGGGTTTCTGGTCCTGAAAATGGTTGGGAAAACGGACCGTTGTCCCTTCCATTTTAACTTTTGAAATTCTGCGGACTTCTTGTCAGACAGATGTCTTTTTGGTAAACTGATCATAACTTTTTACTTCGGACTCAGATGAATGCAAAGTCAGTGGCATTTCAAAGAAGACTTGAAGAACTTTAATTTGGTGGGTCATAGGCCACCAAATCTTTATATTCTAGGAGTTATGATCGTCTGAAGTTGACCCTTGAATAATCTTACACTAAAACTCAATCGGTAAGGAAGCTTTCAACTCAACTTTGAGCTAGAGGTTCTTTATGAACTCAATTCATATCGAATACACTTCCCAAACATAAGTATTGATCTCAACAGCTATTTACCATTTAAATTCATCTGGTTTGGATCTAACAACATATGAAAATGGTCTGGATCTTAGCTTAGAATTTTTGGAGTGTTACAGAAGTTAATTTCTTGTGGGTGTTTGGCTTATCTAACATATGTCCAAGATGCTAGTGCTGAAATTTCTTCCCCTAAGTCAGTTCCTATGGTTAGAGATTTCCTAGATGTATTTCCTACCAACCTGTCAGGCCTTTCACCTTAGAGAGATATGACTTTTCTATTGAGTTAGAGCTGGGAACTAGGCCCATTTCCATCTCTACTTACCGTATAGCTCCAACTGAGTTGAGAGAAATGAAGGAGCAGCTCCAGGACTTGTTAGCTATAGGTTTCATTAGGCCGAGTGTGTCGCCATGGGGTGCTCCTATTCTGTTTGTGAAAAAGAAGGATGGGTCGATGCAGATGTGTATTGACTATCGGTAGCTGAATAGGGTGACTATGAGGAATGGGTATTTGATGACATGCATAGATGATTTGTTTGATTAGCTTCAAGGTTCGATTGTGTTTTAGAAGATAGATTTGAGGTCAGGCTACCACCAGTTGAGGATTAGGGCAGAAGACATCCCTAAGATAGCATTCAAGACACATTACGACTACTATGAGTTCCTAGTGATGTGTTTTGGGTTGACTTATGCCCCCACAACTTTTATGAACTTGATGCATAGGGTTCTTGGCCCGTATTTGGACTCATTTGTGATAGTTTTCCTAGACGACATCTTGGTATACTCATGGAGAAGAGATGAGCATGAGCAACACTTGAGGATTATACTCCAGACTTTGAGAGATCATCGGCTTTATGCCAAGTTCTGAAAGTGCAAATTTTGTCTTGAGTCAGTTACATTCCTAGGACACATGGTGTCTAAGGATAGGATTAGAGTAGACCAGGGTAAGATATCAGCAGTTTGTGATTGGCCAAGACCTACTACCCCTACTGAGGTTCGCAACTTTGTTGGGTTAGCAGGGTACTACAGGAGGTTTGTCGAGGAGTTTTCTTCCATAGCAGCACCTTTGACTAGGCTGACTAGGAAGGATGTCCTATTACAGTGGTCAGATCAGTGCGAGGATAGCTTTTAGAGGCTTAAGGCCTTGTTGACTTCAGCTCTAGTGTTGACTTTGCCAGTTGAGGGTCAGAGCTTCTCGGTATATTGTGATGCTTCATGGGTTGGTCTTGGTTGTGTATTGATGCAACAGGGTCGTGTGATAGCATATACGTCAAGGAAGCTGAAGGCTCACGAGTGCAACTACCCCAATCATGACATAGAGTTGGCGGTGGTAGTCTTCGCGCTCAAGATTTGGAGGCACTGCTTATATAGGGTGCATTGTGAGATCTTCATCGATCATCATAGACTTTAGTATATTACGAGCCAACGAGAGCTGAACTCGAGGCAGAGGAGATGGATCGAGCTACTAGAGGACAATGACTTCACTATTCTATATCATCTGGGCAAGGCAAATGCAATAGCGGATGCCTTGAGCCGAAAGGCGGTGAGTATAGGTAGCCTAGCTTCACTTTCAATTTCAAAGAGACCGTTGGCCTTGGACATCCAGTTCTTGGCTGACCTTTTAGTTAGGCTTGACTTATTGGATCCTAGCAGAGTTCTCTCTAGCATTGAGATTCGTTCTACTTTGGTTGACCAGATTCAAGGCCATCAGTTTGAGGATCAGCGGTTGTATTACCTTCGTGATCAGGTTGTTCGGGCTGAGGCCAACCAAGCTACTCTAGATTCAGATGGTGTTCTGAGATTTGATAGTCGTCTTTGTGTTCCTAGAGTTGGTAATTTGATTTAGTTGATTCTCCATGAGGCACATTGTTCTAAATATTTCATCCATCCTGGCATAACCAAGATGTACAGAGATTTGAGATAGCTTTATTGTAGGAGTGGTATGAAGTGGGATGTAGCGGAGTTTTTATCTTAGTGCTTAAACTGTCAGTAGGTGAAGTTCGAGCATATGAGACTTGGTGGCTAGATACAGCTACTTTCCATTCCTGAGTGAAAGTGGGAAGGGATTACTAGGGACTTCGTAGTTGGGTTTCCACTTACTTCTCGGGGATTTGAATCTATTTGGGTGATTGTTGATTGACTGACTAAGTCAGCACACTTTTTGCTAGTTTAGACTTCTTACAGTGCAGAGAGGTTAGCTTAGATCTACCTTCGTGAGATTGTTCGATTACACGGGGTCCCACCTTCTATTATTTCAGACCGCAACACTCAATTGGCATTCCAATTTTGGAGGGCTATTCAGTGAGATTTAGGTATAGAGGTTCAACTTAGGGTCTAAAATCACTCAAATGCATGATTTATGATATAGGGGTTTACACTTAGGATCAATAGACTTTGACGCAGTAATGGACTCCTCTCAAGTCCTTGTGCAGTTTCATAACTCTTTGGATGACTCAACCAGACAGGATTACATCATAAGGAGTCTGAGCTTTGTACTTCCATCACCTAAAAAATAAGGCATAGCCAGTGGAGTTAGAGCAGAGTAGGAATCTGGATAAGTTTCTTATAGACAACACTTTCGCATGATCTGGAGTATGAAAGAATGAAAAATATTTCCTAAATGCCTTGTAACCTCCTGATTATAAGTGTGGTGCACAACATATGCATAATCCACCCTCAGACATATGGCCAGTTCGAGAGGACTATTCAGGTCCTGGAGGACATGCTTCAGGCCTGTGTTTTTGACTTTGGAGGTTCTTGGGATTAGTTTGTGCCTTTGATCGAGTTTGCTTATAATAGTAGTTTTCATTCGAGTATTGTCATGGCACCTTTCGAGGATTTGTATGGTAGGCATTGTAAATCACCGGTTGGTTGGTTTGATGGGTTGGAGTCTAGGACGCAGAGTACAGATTTGCTTTGTGATTCCTTAGACCGAGTATGAGTGATTCAGGACAAACTTCGGGCAGCTCAGAGAAGGCATAAGAGCTACGCTGATTGTAGACTTCGAGGCTTGGAGTTTAGTGTTGGTGACTTGGTGTTCCGCCGTGTATCGCCCATGAAGGGCGTGATGAGATTTGGTAGGTGGGGAAATCTTAGCCCCAGGTATGTTGGACCGTTTAAGATTCTTTAAAGGGTTGGTAGTGCTGCTTATATATTAGCTTTGCCTTTGATATTTTCAGCTATACACCCGATTTTCCATGTATCGATATTGCAGCAGTATGTTCCAGATGAGTCTCATGTGTTACGATAGGATTCGGTTCAGTTGGATGAGAGTTTACCCTTTGTTGAGGAGCCAGTAGCTATTTTGGCCAGAGATGTCAGGAGATTGAGGTCCAGAGAAATTTCGATTGTTAAGGTTCAGTGAAGGCACCGTCAAGTTGAGGAGGCTACCTGGGAGATCAAGATAGATATGCGGGCTCAGTGTCTATAGCTATTCGAGCCTTCAGGTACTTCCTTGTCCTTGACTTTCGAGGATGAAAGTCCTTTTTAGTAGTGGATGATGCAATGACCCTTCTGGTCATTTCCACGTTTACGCTCTTCTTGTACTGTTAGAGCTTACTGTAGTGGCCCCAAGTCATTTATGGCTTGCTGGGACTGGTAGTTCGGCGCCCTGGCTATTCTTTTGGTCTTTATGGCGGTATCCCTGTTTTAGAGATGAGTCTTAAGAGTGAGTTATCGAAATCGTGTGATAGTGATTTGCGATCGTATGACCTCAACTGACCTTGTGGGAAGGTTGATCATGATTTGAGGTATCGTAGTATTTTCAAGAATGGGGTGTCCCCATTTGATGTAAGTTTTTATTCCAGAGAGTTTGTGTCGTCAATGGTCGTGCGGGGTTCAATGAGTTTTTGGTAGCTTCTATTGGCCTTGTGTGGCACATAACTTGTTTTTTTGGGCTGTTTTGCAAGTGTGGCATAGTCCGGTGTATAGGAGAGGTTCTGTCGGAAATTTAAGAAGTTAACCTTTGTCCCATATCAAAGGCTTGCGAGCCTAAATTTGAGAATTTTATAAACATCGCGCGTATTTGAAAATATTTGATTTGAAAGTTGAATTTGGTAAAAAGTTTTATTTTCTAAAAATAATTTAAATATTTATGAAAAATATTTGAAAGTTGAATTTGGTAAAAAAAAATTATTTTCTAAAAGTATTTTAAATATTTATGAAAAATAATTTTGTTACGATATATTTATGTATGTATTTATTTTACAAGAGTTTTATAAGTGATTAATATTTTAACGAAGATAGTAAATTTAGTTATGTTAAAAATTATTTTTATATATAGTAGATTTTATTCGAAATAATTTTCTATTAATTGTGTTATGTTCAAAATGTTTTATATATTTTACCATAAACTTATGGAATACCCGAATATATAATAATACGGTAAAATAATATGGTGTTGACACCAAGACTCCACGTGGAGTCAAGGGAAAGCCACACAAAAATGCATGATGCCAGTAAGCATTCATGAAGTTCCCAATTATATCTTTATTCTATATATATATATATTAGTATATATCTCTTTGCATACTTTAAATTTTTTGTCATTCTTGTATTTCGAGAAAATGTCACAGCAACCAAAAATCAATGGTTTCTCTCTATATATGCACCTATATATCTACAAATTGTTGAAACATTTTAGTGGCAAGAAAATATTTTTAATGCTTTACTTGACTCTCGAGGGAAAATTGAGTATTTAAGTCAAGTTATTCAAGACCAAATTGGAGTTTGACTTTGTTTCAGAGCTTCCCGGAGTGGTTCAGGCTTGGACATCATCGTTCTAGCAGCTTGTCGTTGGACGACAGGTAGGTTACAGTTTAACTCTTTTTGACTTTGCATATATAAGATATAATTGTACTAATTAGCATCCTTGGGTTGGGTTCATTAGCTTGGTACCCTAGACCTTGTCCGCTTCTTCATGTCCATCTTATTTTTCGCTCCGTTGATTGTAGTATTTGTGATAGTTGATCGTATCACCCTTGTGATCCTGTATAGCCTTGTATTTTGACTCTGGACCATAAATGGTGGGTTATTTGGGAATGTCTGTGAGTTCCTGACATCGATACTGTCATTATAGAGCTGGTTATGTTTGTTGTAGAGTGATTGGAGCCTGTGCAGGGTCGATAGGTTGATTGTTAGCTATTAGGCTACTGCTTGTATTTGAGCATTCCATTATCATGCATATAAAGAGATTTTTTGCATATTTTTATTACGGTTTTCACTTCTGGCCTACTATTGATGGTTTTCTAAATCCTACATGTGGCTCGAGGGCCCGTTTTCGGTAAGAAATGGTTAAAAATAGTTTGAACTGTTTCCATGGGTCTTCTTAGGGTAAAAGGAGTTAAAAAGATGATTTTATTATAGCTTTTCTTATTAATACTAGACTCGGTTGGACCGAGCAACAGATTGATTTTACTACTATTTTAGACCCGGTTATGTCTGGGCACCCTTGCTGGGATTTTTGAGACCAGACTCACTAATTTAGACCCGAGTAGAACTCTAGGAATGCATTTTTGAGGTCTGGTGACTTATTTGGATCTGGCTACACTCCAGACTGTTATATTGAGATTACGAGATTTAGTATGTGGTCTACAAGTAGACCTTCATGGACCTTGTCGATGTGGACCAGAGGCTACATATTGCGAGTGCCGGAGGAGGGGTGTACACCGGAGTGGAGGTACTCAGAGGAATCCCTTCCATGGATCCTGCCTCTATTGGGCCTTTTAGATACCGGAGGGGGTAACATATGACACTACAATCACTTGGATTCAACATATCATATCACATCATGGATATTGTGTTTGGATCCACCCTTGTTTGCTGTTTTCTCAGTGTACGCTCCGGTAGTATGGGATGCGGGAGGGTTTATTTTCACTTATATGTATTCTTCGGGTGTATGAGTTCTCGTGAAGCTGTAGGTAGAATTTTATTTATTATTATTCTACCGCGATATTTATCCTAATTATGATGTTATTAGCATGACTTGGTTTTAATCTTGTTTTCAAGCGTGTTATCATTATTTTTCTTTCCTCCTTCCCTTTTTACTTGAGGTTACCGGTATACCGTCTTCTCCTTTAACTCTCGTTATATCTTGTTATTGCATGGACCCCAGGTGCATTCCTTCTTCCTTCACCTGTGTTCTGTGATGTATAGTTCTATTAGCTAGCCTAGCATGATTGTTCTCCTTGTATTTTTTCTGTGCTAGCTTCCATGTACTTGTTCGTTATTTCTGTGACTACTTGATTCTTTTCTGCTACATTATTGCTTTTATATCTTATGTGTGCCTAGTCGGCCTATGATACTTACTGGGTACCTGTTGCTTTGCAATTGGTGCTCATACTATACTTCCGCATCTTTTGGTGTAGATCCGAGTGTGAGTTCTCGCTGCTGACCACGCTACCTCGTGCTAGGTATTTTTGGACTATCCGAGATTGAGGGTGAGATCTTGGCGACTGGAGCTTAGCTTTTAATTCATCTACTATATTATGTACTCCTTTATCATTCAGAGACATATGTATATTTCATGACCCAACTGCCGGTCGTGTGGGCACCTACTCTAATCCACCTACATAGGAGAACCCTTACCACCCGAACCAACATGCATAGCGGAAAAGAACATAAATCATGAAGTAAAATCCCTTTTAATACATGAAACTTCTTTTACAAAATTTTCAGAAAAATAAATGACTTAAAGAACTTGCGGAAAATTATTTACAATATAAGACAGCCCTCCCTAGAACCTAGTCTAAGCCGGTACAAGAGATACAACAAGATGATATAAAAATGAAGAAGACACAACTCTCACCATATAAGCAAGAAGTAGGAGCTGCTGGAGAATCACCGTTATCCTGAACCTGTGAAACATCACTAACCCTGCAACCAAACTATACCCGAAAATGTATAGCAAGAGTAGAATCAGTACAAACACACGTACTGGTAGGCATCATCGGTCGACCCGAATCCACTCCTACCATCATATAAGAAATCAAGGTAAATACATAAGTCAAGTACTTCCACCCGCCAACATCCACCATTATCAAAACCCACTTCGGGACCAACCTTCCTATCCCTTAGACTTCCCATGTCACCTTGTCACCTAGACTTCCCAAGTCACCTTGACACCTAGACTTCCCAAGTCACATTAACCCTTAGACTTCCCAAGTCACATTTATCACCTAGACTTCTCAAGTCACACTTACCATTAAACTTCCCAGGTCACATTTATCACCTAGACTTCCCAACTCATACTTACCATTGCCAACATCTATGCCCATACCCGGACTATCATTTTCTTACCCAAGTCAACCTCTATGACTCAACAACCCGGAGTAAACCCTACTACTTGGTGACGTAGACCACACCCATCATACCATCACCTACTAGTAAAAAACTGCCCCCAACGACCCCCAGGGCCATACTCAGCAAGTAACAACAACCAACATCATAACCAGATGATAAGTCTCATCCTTAGCTTATCAACCGCACGTAATAAGTCTAGCCGACCTTGACAATTCTTAGTGACAACAACATATAACCTTTTTACATAACCCAGACTAAATAAGGATCCCTAGGACGTCATCTACGCCAATAACATGCAACCCCGATTCATAGAAGAACCACCTTGTCACTTAAGCACACTAACCCGGCCCTTCAAGGACCAACTATGCACCAAATAATAATAAATCTAGGCCTTCTCAGGAACCCAATATGCAAAGAACAAATAGTACACCCGCACTGAGTAAAGCAGTACAACATATAGTAAATTACCCTTTTTATATAGCCCGGACCCACCCTAGGATCCCCTCTAAACAACACCTAAGTGTTAACATGCACCCCGGTCTACACCAAGACCAAACTCAAGAATCAATACAATGATAACCCGGCCTCTCAAGGACCATATGCACAATCAAAATTCATAAACACAATTCGGTACACTCAGGGAACCATTATTAAAAATACAACAATACAATAAAGTAAACCCATACCAGGTATGGTACCCGAGCTAACCAATTAGTAACCTGTACCAGGCGTGGTACCCGAGCCAACCAAGTAGTAACTTGTACCAGGCGTGGTACCCTAATCAACCAAATAGTAACCTGTACTAGGCGTGGTACCCGAGCCAACCAAATAGTAACCTGTACCAGAAGTGGTACCCGAGCCAACCAAATAGTAATCTGTATCAGGCATGGTACTCGAGCCAACCAAATAGTAACCTATACTAGGCGTGGTACTCGATCCAACTGAATGTCACACAAAAATCCAACAGTCAACAACAATGAACAACAAAACACTTGTAAACCAACAAGCAACAACAACTAGTTCATTTCACAAGACTGACAACCAGACTGTTAGACATTCATAAATTATTCCTTAAGCATGCAACTCATTCAACACCAAGAGATAATACATGTACACCTATCACATATTAGGGACCCATAACCATCACCTAAGTGTTCAACCTGTCATCTCGGTCTATACTAAGACCAATCTCATACTTAAGTTCAACCACCCGGCCTCTCACATGCCAAAATACAATTATCCCAGTTATAATTATTAACCCAGTCCACTCATGGGACCATCAACAAATATGACTAATTATGTAGGATTAGATTCTCCCAAAGACTAATACCCGGCTCATCATATTAAACACGTATAATAATTTTTATCTAATACGGATTCCATCCCTGAAAAGTAAGTGCGTTCTAGGGGTTTGACTCCTGACAATACAGACTCCGGACCCTGCCTATTTATCTCATTTACCTTATTTAAATATTCCTGGGAACCCACTACAACTTATCAATTCCCTCATCCCACGAACATTATTGGTTCCTCGAACTTACCCAACCATTTAGTTTCCCGGAGTCTAGCATCCCACACAATCTAACAAGTAAAATAATTACACCCGAATGAACATGTCGCCCCGACCCTACCATTCCCTATTTAATCAATAGCCAAACTAATACAATAATCCTCCAGACTCCGTGCCCAAAGGCTTATAACATGAATTCTCCCGTCAATCTACACAATAGTATGAAATGAAAACAGGTCAAAAGTCTAATCAATGAAAACCCTAGCCTACCTGGACGCCAAGCAGTTGCACGATGCAATTTATGGCTCCGTGAAGGTGTTCCTTGATGGATGATAGGCCTGAAATCCATGGTTTCACTTTCTTTCAGCCAGAATCCCTCCTCCCCATGGCTCACAAGCTTTGGAGCAGCCTAGGAGGGTTTTTGGAGCAACTCCCATCTGTTTTTGACTAAAGAAGAGAGAATGGGATTATAAAACCCATTCCTGGGCTTTATGGTTCCGTTATTCCGCTATAGCGACTGCCAACTGCTATGGAGGTACCGCTATAGCGACCTAAATCCCGCTACAACGGTTCCAAGTTTTCAGCACGGACAGTGTTCAGTAAAATAGTCATAACTTTTTACTCGGGAAGAGGATTGACAAATGGTTGGTGGCGTTACAAAGAAGACTCAGAGATCTTTAATTTAGAGGGTAATGGGACCCCTAACTCCTTATATTCTAGGAGGAGTGCACGTTTAAAGTTGACCCTAGTTTGTACTTAACCCGAAACTAAATCGGTAAGGAAACTTTCAACTTAACTTTGTGCTAGGAGTATTGTAAGACCTTAGTACATACCAAATTTACTCTCATACTAAATAATTGATCCTAACTCTTATTACGAATTGAGAGGCACCTTCCTTGATCACATATATTTTCAGTAATGACGGAACAGGTCATTATAGTATATCTACTTTTTGGATCCTTTGTACTCTGTTGATGTAGTTTTGGCTCTTATACTATGATACCAGGTGCTGGGTTTGGTTTGGCTTCCGCTTATGCATTTCTGACGCTTATTTCCCTTATTTCTGCTTATATTATGCTTCTTCCGCTTGCTTGTTAGATAGTAGCCCATTACTAACCATTCTGGGCATCGAAGATTGGTTTGCCTACTGGGGGTTGTAGGTGCCATCATGACCGAGAAATTAGATCGTAACATATAAGTGTGTATAAATTAGAGAGGAAGAAGTAAATTACTGAAATAAAAAGACTATATTGTATATACAATAATATATAATATAATATACAAAAATATACATTGTTATATATAAAAAAAGTTACTTTACACTTATGACCAAATTCAGGTTTGGGCAATTAAATGTATTGTACTTTTTCGGCCACAAAGTTGCAATGTATATTTACTAAGTGTATGTTCTTGAAATTATCCCATAATTTTTTTGTTTTATATAAAAATCTATTTTTTCTACAAATAGTATTCAATATATTTTTTAAAAAAATCTATAATCTATTATTTCTGAAACAATGAGGCTCCTCAAGTTTGGATGTCTAAGGCCGTTGCCTTTTTTCTTATAAGGTAAAGTCGACACTGATCTATGCATAAATACTTTTTATATACTATTATTCACTTTAATACAAGGTTGACAAATCATATACATAATACATTGGATTAAGTGGCATCATGTTTTAGACAGGGTGGTATATTTTTTAAAAATTTCCCTTTTTTTGTTGAGAAAATTTAGCAAATAGTAAATGTTAGCCTTAATTAAGGAGGAGATAACACAACTTTGATAATTAAAGGAGATAGCAACATTAATGCTAAAATGTTATTATTTTATATGTATTTCATACGTGTCTTGAAACACTCAAATACAAATACAAATTGCAGATGGAGAGTAAATTTAGTTTATATGTTACACTTAAAAAGAAAAAAATCTTTAATGAGTAAAAATCTCTCCTAATATCATGCGTGTGATCTGCATTGAAGATTCTATTTTCAAACAGGAAACTTGAATGAAAAATATTCAAAAAATAGAAAAATATTATTCTAAAATTTAAATTTCTTCATCAAATTTCTAAATTTTGATAAGCAAATATCTGGTTTCATAATTCTGTAATGACTGGGTCCATCGTTATGAGTAAACCATTTGTACCAATTTTTAGAGTTAAAAAACTCCGGGTTTGGGATTTTGAGATTCTGGGCTAGGCTAGTCTCAGCCGATTTTGGAGCGAGGTATGGTCTAGGGAAATCTGGGTAAGGATTAGGTTAGACGTCTTGATTTGAGCTAGTTTTCCTTTAAGATAAGATATAAAGGAGTCCGTGGGACTTTTCAGAATTGAATTCGGGTAAGTAGAACTCCTTGAATCGAGGTTAACGTGAAGGGGTTATTCTTAGACATCGCAAAAATAAGTGTGTTGTAAAATTGACTAGTTTTGAAATTTTTATGACTTTTTGTCCCGTGTCAACCGCTACGGTGGTTGACACTCCGCCATGGCGACCTCCACTATAACAGAGAAATTACCGCTACAGCGGAAGTCAATGATGATCATTCTCCGCCTTAGCGGCTGACTCTATCGTGGAGAGGACCATTATAGTGGAGCATGATGGGATTTAATGCAAAAAATTTTCCAAAACAGTTCAGTTTTTTTTGAAACATTTTGGGAGAAAAAGGAGGAGATTTTGGGCAATTTTCATCTGTTTTCCACCATTTTTGTCCTAAAGGTAAGGATTCTAATCCCCAAACACTGTGATATCTTTTATATGCTATAGAATTTCTATGGGTGGACTTGGGGAAAGGTTGGGATGACCTAGGAATGGTAGAATCCGGGGAAAAAGGGGATTCGAGGGTGCTAGATTTCTTGGGTCCTGATTCTTGGTAATGGGTAATGATCACTTAGCCATAATTCTCTAAAGGAATTCGTAAAAATAATGAATTTAGGTGAATTAATGGTGGGAGAGCCCGGGAATGGGTGGAATGATCATGGTTGGCCTGGGGTTTGGGATTTTTCATAATTTAGGTAATTTATAGGCCATAAATATTGATTTTTGGTTACTGTGTATTTGTTTCTAGATAAAAAACAAGCAGGGGATCCTGAAAAGGGAAAAGCTCCGGCATTGTAGAGCTTGTTTACTCGAGGTAGGTGATGGTTATTGCTTCCTGTATGCACTGTATATTTGTGTACTTTGGTCTAAGTATTTGTATGGTTGCATTGCTTAGGGATTGATTTAGAATGTCCAAAAGTCATATTTTTCAGTCTTATGAAATGAACTAGGTGTATTGCTTGTTGGTTTACAAATGTTGATTGTTCATTATTTGTGCCTGTGGATTTATGTGACATTCGGTTAGCTCGGGTACCACGCTTGGTACGGGATATACTAACGGTTGGCTCGGGTACCACGCCTGGTATGGGAAATACTAATGGTTGGCTCGGGTACCACGCCTGGTACTGGATTACACTAATGGTTGGCTCATGTACCACGCTTGGTATGGGTTTACTTTGTTGTATTATTGCATCTTTATTAATGGTTCCCTGAGTGGACCGGGTTGTGTTTATGAATTGTGGTTGTGTATTTTGGTCCTTGAGAGGCCGGGTTGTTACATTGCTTTATGAGTCTGGTCTTGGTGTAGACCGGGTTATTTGTCTGACACTTAGGTGTTGTCTAGAGGGGATCCAAGGTCGGTCCAGGATATTTAACGAGGCATAATTGTTATTGTTGTGGATTATTGATCATAACTGTGAAGTGGTTTACCTGTGGGACAAGTTAGGTAGATACTTGTAGTCTAGGAATACCTGTTGACTTGCCTATTTGTTTTTGTACTCTTACTTGATTATTGCACTACTCATACACTATTTATTTGGAATTGGCTGATGATCCTACCAGTACACGGTGGTTGTGTATTGATACTGCACTTTCTTGTCTTTTTGTGAGTACATGAAATCTTCTGGCGGTTGACGCACGACCTCATTTGTAGGCCTGACACTTCGAGATATCAAGGGTGAGTTGTTCGACCAAGCTGCCTTGATTTCAATCTATTGAGTTGTAGCCCACTTGTTTTGGGCTTAGACTATTTCTATTTTTGGGGTTGCATCCCCGTACTCTAGCTTTGGGTAGATGTTCTTGGTATGATGACTTTCATATTCTAGGGAGGGGTTTTTCACAGGCTATATTTTTATAGAGTTGATTTGATTATGTTGATTGCTAGTTTACATTTCTGCACATTGGTTTTAGGCTGTTAGGCTATACTGAGAGTTGGACTCTATTGGTTCGCTCATCCGGGGGTTGGGTGGGTGCTACTCATGGCGGTCTGGGTCATGACAAAGATAGTATTAGAGTCCAAGGTTTGTTGATCTCGTCGTACCAAAATAGGTCTAGTAGAGTCCTGCGAAATGGTGCGTAGACGTCCGTACTTTTCTTCGAGAGGCTATAGGACTTTAGGAAACTCTCTCTTTTTTCTTCCATCATGCTATAACTTGATTTCAATTGGTATTTGGTGATACAAATTGGTATCTGACTCTTTCACTCTTCTTTCCACAGATGGTTAACACAAGGAATAATGGAGCTAGACTGACGGTCCTAGCAGCGAGCCCAACTGTCGGTGGTAGAGGCAGGGGAAGGGGAAGAGGACGAGGTAAAGCCACACCCACCTGGGGTAGGGCTCAAGCTGCTGCAGGAGCGCGATAGCCAACCCCTCCCCTACCTCAGGAACAGGTTGTCGAAGATGTGGAAGTTGTTGTGGAGGATGAAGGGGCGTGGGCAGAGGCAGAGGCGACACCGGCTGGAGGTGCAGGCCTTCCCTCTATGATGCCCAAAGCATTTCAGAAGGCTTGGAACTTCTTGAGTGGTTTGGTTGGTGCTGGAGCCATACCTGCGGGCGTTGTAAATCAGGCTCTGGGCACTCAACCAACAGATCTAATGGCTCCTAGGATGGATGCAACTTCAGGCACAGGTGACTTCTTCAGGCCAATGCTAGGCCTAGTGATGACAGGAAATGAACATGAGATGCTGACCAAGTTTCTCAAGATGAAACCTCCTACGTTTCAGGGTACGGACAAGAAAGATGCTTATGAGTTCATACTGGATTGTTATGAGAGGTTACACAAGCTAGGCATTGTGCAACAGTATGGGGTTGAGTTTGTTACATTTCAGGTGCAGGGTGATGCCAAGCAGTGGTGGATATTTCATATGGAGTGTCGGTCGTCTATTTTACCTCCACTGACTTGGGAGTAGTTCCACTCTCTTTTCTTAAATAAGTACGTACCCCGTACCTTGAGGGACCGGAATAAAGATGAATTCTTGAATTTGGAGCAGGGTAGCATGTCAGCCTCTGCTTACGAGGCAAAATTTCATGCCTTGTCTCATTTTTCTACACAGTTGCTGGGTTTCGAGGAGGAGCGAGTTCGGTTATTTGTCAAGGGTTTGAATACTGAGCTTCAAGTATTATCTGTGCACATGACTTCTTTAGGGAAAGGCTTAAACAAAGTGGCAGATTATGTGAAGAAACTTGAGGGAGTCAGGAAGGCGGGCAGGCTAAGGTGTTAGCCAAGAAGCCCCGGAATGAGGAAAATTATGGTGGTTCGTACTCCAGAGTGGAAGTGGGAGAGAATAGCCATGGATTTTGTGGTGGTCTCCCCTTTGGGAAAGTATGACTATATTTGGGTCATTGTGGACAGGCTGACTAAGTAAGCTCACTTTATTCCATTCAGGGTGGATTATAATTCGCAGCAATTGGATAAGATCTATGTAAAGGAGATTGTGAGATTGCATGGAGTGCCACTGTCAATCATTTCAGACAGGGGTATGCAGTTTACTTCCAAGTTTTGGGGAAAATTGCCTGAGGAGTTGGGCACTCAACTCATCTTTAGTACAACCTTCCACCCTCAAACTGATGGTCAGTCAGAGAGGACGATTCAGGTATTGAAGGACATGCTTAGAGCATGTGCGATTGACTTCGAGGGTCATTGGGACCAGTTTCTACCATTGTATGAGTTTTCATACAACAATAACTACCACTCTAGTATCAATATGGCACCGTTCGAGGCTTTGTATGAGAGGAGTTGTAGGTCACCGATTGGGTGGTTTGACGAAGGCAATGTAAAGCCTTTGGGCGTAGACTTGGTAAGGGAAGCGCAAGAAAAGGTAAGAGGCATTCAAATCAAGTTACTAGCTGCCCAAAGCAGGCAGAAGGAATATGCGGATTGCAAGGTCTGGGACATGGAATTTCATGTGGGTGAACAGGTATTGACGAAAGTATTACCAATGAAGGGAGTTATGCGTTTTGGTAAGAGGGGCAAGCTCAACCCCCGGTTCATCGAACCATTTGAAGTTCTTGAGATCGTAGGGCCCGTCGCTTACAGATTGGCGCTTCCGCCCAGTCTGTCGGGCATCTATCCGGTGTTTCACGTATCCATGCTAAAGCGATACCATGGGGATGGGGACTACATCATCAAGTGGGATGAGGTGTTACTTGATAAGGATCTTCACTATAAAGAGGAGCCAATTTTGATTCTTGATCGGGATGTCCAAAAATTAAGGACAAAGGTGATCAGTATGGTAAAGGTTCAATAGAAGCATCGTCCGGTTGAGAAGGCCACTTGGCAAACTGAGAGGGACATGCGGGACAAGTACTCTCACTTGTTTGAGGATATAGGTACTATTCTTTTCACTCTTTACTTTCTGTATTTTTGGGTTTGATCATTCACGGATGAACGATGAGTAAATTGGTATCTGTTGTAACGACTGAGTCTGTCGTTATGGGTAAACTATTTGTGCCAATTTTTAGAGTTAGAAAACTCCAGGTTTGGGAGTTTGAAATTATGGGCTAGGCTAGTCTCAGCTGGTTTTTGATCGAGGTATGGTCTAGGACAATTCGGGTAAGAATTGGGTTAAACATCTTGATTTGAGATAGTTTTCCTTTTAGCTAAGACATAAAGGAGTCCATAGGTCTTTACGGAATTGAATTCGGGTAAGTAGAACTCCCGGAATCGAGGTTGATGTGAAGGGGTTATTCCAGGACGTCAGAAAAATAAGTGTATTGTAAAATGGACTAGTTTTGGAGATTTTATGACTTTCTATCCTGTATCAACCGCTACGGCGGTTACACTCCGCCATGGCGACCTCCGCTGTAGTGGAGAAATTACCGCTACAGCAGAAGTCAACGATGGTCAGCCTCCGCCATAGTAGATGACTCCGCTACGGCGGTACTGCTATAGCAGAGCAAACCGCTATAGTGGAGCGTGATGAAATTTAATGCAGAAATTTTCCCAAAATAATTCAGTTTTTCTTGAAACATTTTGGGAGAAGAAGGAGGCGATATTGGGCGATTTTTATCCGTTTTCCACTATTTTTCATCCTAAAGGTAAGGATTCTACTCCCCAAACTCCGTGATATCTTTCCTACGCTATAGAATTGCTAAGGGTGGACTTGGTAAAAGGTTGGGATGACCTAGGAATGGTAGAATCCAGGGAAAAGGGGATTTTAGGGTGCTAGAGTTCTTGGGTCTTGATTCTTGGTAATGGGTAATGATCACTTAGCCATAATTCTCTAAGGGAATCCGTAAAAATTATGAATTTAGGTTAATTAATGGTGGGAGAGCCTGAGAATGGGAAGAACGATCATGGTTGGCCTGGGGTTTGGGATTTTTCATAATTTGGGTAATGTGTAGGCCATAAGTATTGATTTTTGGTTACTGTGCATTTATTTCTAGACCAAGAACAAGCAGGGGATCCTGAAAAAGGGAAAGCTCCGGCACTGTAGAGCTTGCTTACTCGAGGTAGGTTATGGTTATTGCTTCCTGTATGCACTGTATGTTTTTGTACTTTGGTCTAAGTATTTGTATGGTTTGAATTGCTTAGGGAATGATTTAGAATTTACAAAATTTTTATTTTTCAGTATTGTGAAATGAACTAGGTGTATTGCTTGTTGGTTTACAAAGTGTTGATTGTTCATTGTTTGTGACTGTGGATTTATGTGACATTCGGTTGGCTCAGGTACCACGCCTGGTATTGGATATACTAATGATTGGCTCAGGTACCACGCCTGGTATGGAAAATACTAACGGTTGGCTCGTGTACCATGTCTGGTTCGAGATAACATTAACGGTTGGCTCGGGTACCACGCCTGGTATGGGTTTACTTTATTGTATTTTTGCATCTTTATTAATGGTTCCCTGAGTGGATCAGGTTGTGTTTATGAATTGTGGTTGTGTATTTTGGTCCTTGAGAGGCCAAATTGTTACATTGCTTTATGAGTCTGATCTTGGTGTAGACCGAGTTGTTTGTCTGACACTTAGGTGTTGTCTAGAGGGGATCCAGGGTGGTTCCGGGATATGTAACGAGGCATAATTATTATTGTTGTGGATTATTGATCATAACTGTGAAGTGGTTTACCTGTGGGACCAGTTATGTAGAGACTTGTAGTCTAGGAATACCTGTTGACTTGCCTATGCGTTTCTGTACTCTTACTTGATTGTTGTACTATTCATACACTGTTTATTTTGAACTGGCTGATGATCCTACCAGTACATGGTGGTTGCGTACTGATACTGCACTTGCTTGTCTTTTTGTGAGTACAGGAAATCTTCCGGCGGTTGACGCACGACCTCACTTGTAGGCCTGACACTTCGAGATATCAAGGGTGAGCTGTTCGACCAAGCTACCTTAATTTATATCTATTGAGTTGTAGCCCACTTGTTTTGGGCTTAGACTATTTCTATTGTTGGAGTTGCATCCCCGTACTCTAGCTTTGGTAGATGTTTATGGTACGATGACTTTCAGATTCTAGGGAAGGATTTTTCGCAGGATATATATTTTATAGAGTTGATTTGATTATGTTGATTGCTAGTTTATATTTCTGCACACTGGGTTTAGGCTGTTAGGCTATGCTGAGAGTTGAACTCTATTGGTTCGCTCATCCAGGGGTTGGGTGGGTGCCACTCACGGCGGTCTGGGTCGTGACACATTCAAATTCAAATTTCAAATTTCTCTATTTGTTCTCTTTCTCAATTTTTTTTTATATTTTATAATTTTTTGTATCAAACAATACATTTTATATAAATTTATCATTTGTATTTGGATGGTTTAGCTATTAATATATGTAATTTATCATTTATATTTGTATACAAATAAATATATGCATTATTTATATTTGCTTGAGTTATCATATACAAATATGCAATGTGTCATTTGATACAAATGTATCATTTGTATTTGTATGTCAAATTTATCATTTGTATTTGTATATAAATAAGTATCATTTATATCGGTATGGTTCAAGTTGTATAAACTTGAATATTTTGATACTAATGTATCATTTGTATTTGTATAATTCAATTTGTATTAGTAAATTTAATTTGTATCAATAAATACAAATATAAGTATTCATAGAAAGAGAATTAACAGTTCCTTTTCAATTATTTAAAAATACAAATGATACAATCAACTACAAATATAAATATAAAATAAATAAAAAAATAAAAAAATATAAATAATGCAGTCAACTAAAAATACAAATGATAGTGCGAATACAGTTACAAACATAAACTTGTGCGAATACAAATATAAAATAAAACTTAAGCCAACCCAATCACTGTCGGGACCACCACAAAATTGTCGAAACCACGTCGTTGCCGACTGGCCAACTCCACTCTCCATTACTGACTCCCCTTATCTTTTCCTCAATTAATTCTCCATCACTTCCACTGCTTACTCCCTCCAATCACGACCTGAAAATTGAAAACAGCTACCACCAAATCTGTCGCACCGCCATCAGTTCAGATCTTTTAGAAATGAAACATAACTTACAGAGCTGCCCAGGATGGTGGAGGGAGTAAAAATGGGAGAGAGGGGCGGCCCTCCATCCATACTAACATTTGTAAATCGAATACAACAATGAAAGATAAGAAAAAACGTAATGAAATTGACCAAAATTAGCTACTGATAATGTTGGTTACTTGATTTTATAAAAGAAACGATTATGAGAGAGAAAAAGTTTAAAATCGTGAAGAAAATGGTAATGAGGATAATACCAAGATTTTGGGAAAGTAAGAAAAGAGGTTGAATTCAAAAAAAAGTGAAGAAAAATTAGGAGTTTGATACTCTTCTAAATGTATATGGAGTATAACTGATAGCCCACTATAAATATTATTATTTTTGTTGTGGATAGTAATTATTTTAAAGTATTGTTATGGTTCATAAGTAAGAGATTAGATTTGTTATGCCCTGTAGTTTTCTCTTTTTTGTTTACTTCCAAAGTATTGCTTTCATTCTGGTCCTGGCCTAGGCCCAAGTAAACATAGAGGTTTTCTTTTGTTCAACATTACAGAAATATTATGAGAAAATTATATTAGATATTGATTTAAGAATCTTTATTACATTAAATAAATTTATTTATTTTTATTACTAAATTATATTTTTAATTACAAGTTATACCAAATTTTATAAATTAGTGATTAAAATATTTTTACTGTATTTTAGTCCTAAAGTCATTATTCTATTTTTGGGCATATTTTAAGGAAGATATACACATGTAGGCTAAAATTAAGGAGTCTATTCAACAATCATCTCTCACTCTCTCTCCAAGAAGATTTAGTTTTAAAAAAGAAAAGAAATGTCTTCTTTCTCTTTTCACATAGTTATTTTTCTCTCTTTCAATACAAGTTTTATAAAAGAAAAAAATCTCTAAGAAATAAATTTAACTACCAAGATTTGCACCATAAAAATTAGTGCAATTCTAAATCCGATACTCTATCCCTATTTTTAATTTTTTAAAATTAATTTCATCGGAGTGGATTTCAAAAAAAAATTGGGTGCTATGAAATTTATATAAAATTCAATATACTTGTATTATTGTTAACCAATTAGTATAAATTTATATAATAATATCATACATAGCTGTGTATTTTTTTTATGGACTGAAAACTATATATTAAGAAGTGTATTACATGTATGAAATTGGTATGTAGGATGCTCTATATACAAATGATATATCTTATTAATGATTTTTACGTTATAAAAATGGTACAATCTAGTATTCATGGTTTAGTTTAATCAATCCTATTGAAACCTGTTTATATATCAATTTCATACACTAAATGATATTCTTTTTTGGGTTCTTACTGTATGTAATTGGTACTAAACTGATATAAAAAAAGTTTTTATTCTGAAAATTGATATCTAAAATAGACTAAGTTTTGTATACTCATTCCATATACTAACTGCTTATCATTTTGTGGACTAAAAATTATATATAAAGAGGTGCGTTACATTTAGATATATAATGCTTCTTCCATTTGATTGTGGATTAAAAATTACATATGAAGACTAATATCTTCCATAATAGAACAAGATAATTCTAGTTCCTTTGCAAGATTTTGATTTTCAAATTAAAAGAAAATTCTGTATTTTGATGAATTTTGAAGAAAGAAAAAATATAATCAGGGTAATAGTGAGAGAGAATCCTTGATGTATTTAAGTGGAGTATTGAAGAAAGAAGAAATATAATCAAAGCATAGTATTAGTGAGAGAGAATCTTTGATTGATAACAAAATAGAGCCAATAAAGTTGGAAATTTTTTGGGGATTGATATCCCAATCCGTTTCAAACGGATGTTATGGAAAGGCACTTATTCTTTTACCTTTTGTTAGACTGTGATAGAAATCAACTAGTAAACATTGAAAAGTAAAAAGTATTGATATGACTTGTAATACTCAATATAATATAATATATAATATATTTTTTTCTCAACTATTATTGAAATGCTTCAGAGACTAATGTTTTGTAAGATAAAAAGAATATGTATAACATTAGGATGTAATATAAGTAAAAAGAATATTATTTTATTCCTTATATATGCACAACATTTTGAGCTGCTTCCCGTCAACATAGCTACTTATAGTCTTTGGTTTCACTTTGAGGGCGTTTTTGGTCGTTTCAGTTAATTTATGTGCATGTTTTGCTTGTAAGCTGAAAGACTTGAACCTGAAATTTTAATGGAAATATAACCATTTATCTTTGCTAAAATGTCAAATGAATCCTACCTTTTATAATATGGTCCCATGAGGGTATGTCTGTAACTGTAACAAAATGAAGCAGTTTTATTGGCTGAGAAAATAGATTACTGTAGCCCATGTATAAAATCTTTATTGAGTTGATCAAATTTCCCTTTAACTAACCCTTTGTTAGGTGGGCCCCACTGTTCATTTGCTGCTTTTACAAAGTTAATTAATGCTTCTATTTTATCTCATTTGGTTTATTCTTTTGCTTCCACATGTATACGATAATTGCTGATAATTTATTGTATTTGCATTAATAATAAGTACTCTCTCCGTTTTATAATATTTGACCTTTATTGATATATAATATTTTTAAGAAAGTTTTAATTAGAGTATATTTTATTAAATTAATTTATTAATAATATTTTAAAACTCTAAAATTGACTATTATTTTATGTACTACTTACTAAGTATAGTATGAGATAAAAATAACAAAACTCTCTTAATTTGTTAAAATAAACATGTAAAATGAAGGAAAAATTACTTAACTAGGCAAACCTAGATAGTATAACTTTATACTATCTAATACAGCTATAGTTTGAAAAAATTACACAACTCAACAAGAGTTTCCTTTTTCCTAGCAGATTTTTCTATTAAGATACACTCCTCACACTTAAACCTAACTCCATTCTCTGGTGCCATCTCTATTACCAAGCCCCACCCCCCACTAACAGCCCTTCCCTACTTTGCCACCATTTCTACTACCAAACCCCACCCCCACCAGATCCCACCTGCCCCTTCCTTCTCTGCCATCATCTTCACTACTAAGCCCCCACACCCCACCAGATCCCCCCCGCCCCTCCCTTCTGATTTTGCTTCAAATCTGATGTGGACTTTTGATTCATATTGAGTTATTTGGTGTAAATGATGAAATTGACGGTGTTACACTAATAATAGTATAGAGTATGGGTGATTTGTGTATTGCTTAATTTATTGTAGTTAATTTTTGTTGACTTTTCCTCACAGTCAAAGGCAACATAGGATTTGGCCTTCAGAATTGAAGGATTTTACAAGGTGTTAGTGATTTGCATGCTAAGAATTTGGCTCGTAAAAGTGTGCAGATGATGGAGAGAAGTAGTTGTTTCGGAGTTGGTATGGATTCTGCTTCTATAGGGATCGAACTTGTGATGACCCTTTCGGTCATCTTCGTGTTTATGCTTTCTTTGTACTGTTAGAGCTTTCCTATAGCGGTCCCAAGTCATTTATGACTTGCTGGGATCAGTGGTTCGGTGCCCTGGTCATTCGTTTGGTCATTTTGGCCGTTTGCCTATTTTAGAGCCTAAACTTAAAATATTATTGACTTTAGTCAACATTCTTGGTAAACGTACTCGAAATTAAATTATGACAGTTATGTTAGCTCCGGAGCGTGAATTTTGGTCTAGATGGACCCTTGGTCGGGTTCTGGGAGCTTTTGGTTTTGTTTTGTCTTGGTTTTTGTGTTTTAGCCAAGTTGAACTTCAAAGTTTGACTTTGGTCAACATTTGGAGAAGACAGTCTTGGATGAAAATTCTGACAGTGTTGTTAGCTCTGGAATGTCGACTTTAGGCTAGAAAGACCTTTGGTTTAGGTCCCGAGGCTTCCAGGCTCTTTTTTGGCCTTGGTGTTCTGTTTTGAAAAGTTTGGCCAAGGTTGGTTGTTGGGCGTGGGGACCAATTTTTGTGCTATCGACCTCCGTTGGGTTTTTCGTCAATTCCGTTGAGTCCAGAATGTCATTTTTAGTCGATTAGCTCTGCTCGTTTGTGTTTGCGGGACCCCGGATGTGTTCCCGAGGGTCCATCAGAGAAATTCTAAGTTGAGGTTTGTTGTTGGCAGCTGGTGCTGTCATGACACTATCATAGCCTTCACGTACGCGGTGGCCGCCCGCATTCACGTAGGCATATGCCAGCCGCCCCTCTGCCTTGCCTTCGCCTAGGCGCTCCCTGGACTGTGTTCGCGTGCCCGCGTACGCGGTGGCCTGGCCGCGTTCGCGTGCGCTCCGGCTGCCCGCGTTCGAGTACCCACGTCCACGTGCGCGTGCCCGCGTCCACGTGCGCACCGGCTATCCGCGTTCGCGTGCCCGCGTCCGCGAAGGCTTGGGCCAGCAATTATTTAAGCTGTGCCTTTCATTTTTTCAGCCTTCTCTCTTCATTTCCATCAACACCAAATCACCAAAACTCTCTCTAAAATTTCTCTAACCAGTTCCACCTTCGACAATTTGTTGTTTCCACGATAACCCCTGCTCCGTTGGCATTTTGGTAAGTTTTCTTCCTTTTTCCAATGTTGTCTTCTCCATTGTTAAAATCACCATTGATGCCCTCTTCTCAAGCTTGCAATTTGGTTGTAGAATCTGTTTCATGTGAGGTTGCATTCTACGTGGACTCATCCAATATATATCCTTGGCATAAATCTCTCGTTGTGGTACGTATTTCTTACCAATATCTGGTTTTATTCATAAATTTCCCTCTTTGAGTTCTTGACCTTCCGGGGTTGTTTTAGCTCGGATTTCATGCCATAATTCTTCAATTCTTGGGGCATGCACTCTTATGATCCTTGTGATCATTTGTTACTCTTTCGGTTCTGGTGCAGATCCTAGTGTGAGCCATCACTGTTAGCTCGTTGGAGACTCGTGCGAGGAGTTATTTTTGGGATATCTTGAGACTGAGGGTGAGCTTTAGTCGATCAGAGCTTAGATTTTAGTTTATCTTTTGTTGTATGTATATTACAATTAGACATCTGTATATATTATTTTGGATTGCTGTACTCTGCTGATGTAGTTCTGGGTCTATACTATGATACCAGGTTTTAGGGTTTGGTTTAGCTTCCGCATTTGTATATATATATTTCTATTATCTATCTTTTCATCTTGTTCCTTTGGTTTCGCTTGGTTATATCATTTCTTCCGCTTAACTGTTAGCTAGTAGCCCATTACTAATCGTTCCAGGCTAAGAGGATTAGTTCGCTTACTGGGGCGTTGTAGCTGCCATCATGATCGAGAAATTGAGTCATGACATCTTGGTATCAGAGCCCTAGGTTCACCGGTGTCATCAGTATAGGAGCCAATGTCTAGTAGAGTCCAGCGAATCAGGGTTGAGATGTCCATACTAAATCTTCAGTAGGCTACAGTGACATCTTAAGAAACATGGACTTTTCTTGCTTCTATCTCATGCATAATATCCTTGAAAGTTTATGGAAATCTCACTTGTTTTGGTTCACTCTTTCACAGATGGCTCGTACAAGATTGTCGGTGTCAGGCGGAGACGATCCTCTAACTCCACCTAGGGGCCGAGGAGGTCGTAGAGGTAGGGGCGAGGATGTCCCTGAGCAGCGGCACCTGCCAGAGCTGCTAGAATTGAGACAGAGCTTGAGCATGAGTATGAGCCAGAGTTTGCTTTTGAGTAGCAGCATAAGGACCCGAGGGTAGCCCAAGTGCCACCAGCTCCAGTATCAAATTCTTATCCAGCTTAAGCCCCAGCTCAATCTTCAGATATCCAGGGTCTACTATTACAGCTGTTGGGTATGATTAGAGAGCGTCCTTCAGAGGTACTACAGGCATCCAATCAGGGGGCAGCCCTGGGTGTTTAGAGTTCAGGAGCGCAGCCTTCAACTGCGGCTCCCCATGACAAGGTTATTCCAATTCCATCAGCTGCACAACCTCTTGTTCCTCGCCTAGCTATGATAAATGGGGAGCAGAAGGCTTTGAGTAGATTTTTGAGATTGACAGTACCGAGATTTGCTGGTACATCGAGTCAGGATCCACATGACTTCATTACTACCTGTGAGGAGATGTTGCACCATTTGGGGTTGTTAGAGACTTACGGGGTTGGCTATACTACATACCAGCTAGATGGCCCAACGAATTTATGATGGAGGACCCAGGTTGCTTGCAGACCATCGTCATCACCTCCATTTACTTGGTCTGAGTTCTATGAGGCCTTCATAGCTATGTTCTTACCCCAGAACGACCGGGAGCGTCAAAGAGAGGAGTTCAATAGACTTGCTCAGGATACTAAGACCGTCTTAGAGTACGAGACCCATTTCTATTAGCTTACTTCATTTGGGGCCATGATTATGCCTACTGAGTCTGACAGAGTCCTAGATTTGTTTGGGGGCTACACAGAGAGTTTAGAAAGCCTGCAGAGATGTTGGTTGCTAGTGGTCGATCGTTTCAGGCTATTGTGGACTATGCCCATACTTTAGAGGATTCGCGTCGTCATGACACCGGGGCCAGAGATAGGAAGCCTCTACATCAGGGTGGCTACAGTGGTTCCAGACATGATGGTAGAGGTTCAGGCCAGTGGGGCCAAGGTTATCAGCCACAATAACATCAGGGTTAGACCAGTCGACCGGTTCAGGCATCACACTAGACTTCTGGTTCTCAGTTTGAGCAGGGTCAGGGTAGTCAGTGTGGTCACAGTGAACAGCCGTCAAGAGGTGCATATTTTGGGGCATCAGGCCGTGGTGGCCATATACGTTCCGCTGGTTTATCCCGACAGAGTAGGTCGCCAAGGGCTTGTTTTACTTGTGGTATGGTTGGTCATTATGCTAGAGATTACCCCCAACAGGGTACAATTCAGTCAGTCGCTCAGTCGGTCGAGCCTTTGTGAGCAGTTTAGCCACAGACTAGAGAAGGTAGTGGTTAGGCTAGGGGTGGTGCCCCGTGTGGTAGAGCAGGTGGTAGGGATAGCAGTCGGGCAGGTGAAGGTCATCTTTAGTTCTATGCGGTCCCTGGGAGACCAGAGGTAGAGGCCTCAGATGCTGTGATTACATGTATGATTTCTGTATGTCGTTATCTAGCTTATGCTTTATTTGATCCTGGATCCACTTGTTCATATGTATCTAGCTACTTTCTGCCTTGTTTGGAGTTGTCTAGTGAGCCATTATCTATGCGTGTTTTTGTTTTGACCCCAGTAGGAGATTCTTTAGTAGTGGATCGAATTGTGAGATCTTGTTTGATATCTGTTCGTGATTTGGAGACTTGGGGTGATTTGATGATCCTTGATATGTTAGATTTGATGTTATACTAGTGTAATGATTGGGTCTGTCATTACGGGTAGTCTAATCGTGCCAAGTGTTAGAGGTAGAAAACTCAGGGTTTGGGAGTTTGAAATTCTGGGCTAGGCTAGCCTCGGCCAGTTTTGTAGCGAGGTGGAGTCTAGGGAAATCCAGGTATGGATTGGACTATGTGTCTTGGGTTAAGATAGTTTTCCGCGTAGCCAAGACATAGAGAAGGACGGGGGACTTTTCGAAATCGAATTTGGGTAAGTAGAACTCCCAGAATCACGTTTGACGTGAAAGGGTTGCTTCAGGTAGTCGGGAGAAGCAAGTGTGTTGTGAAATGGCCAAAATTGGCAGATTTAAGGACATTTTGTCTAGGACGAGCGCGACCACGCGCGATAGCGGCCACCACTATAGTGGTGGAAATTACCGCTATAGCGGCGGTCAAAGGGCGGTCAACCTGCTTAAGACTGCTATAGCGGCAGCCGACCGCTATAGCAAGATTGCTATAGCGGCAGCTGACCGCTATAGAGGGATCGCTATAGCAGAACGGGGACCGCTATAGCGGGCCGACGGGGTTTTAATGCAGAACCATTCTCTAAAATATTAGTTTTTCACAAGTTCATTTTGGGAGAAGTGCTAGGCGATTCCAGGCATTTTTCCTCATTCTTCCATCAAAAATCTTCCCTAAGGTAAGGCTTTCGTTCCCCAAACTCTGTAATACATTTCCTATGCGGTAGAATTGCTAGGAGGGAAATTGAGGAAGGGTTGGAATGACCTAGGGATGGTGGAATTTGGGGAAAGAAGGGCATTCCAAACATGTATGTTCTTGAGTATTGTTAATAGTATGTTATTATGATCATAGGTTGTTAAATTCTCTGTCTTATCCGTAAAAATGATAGAACTAGGAGATTTAACTGTGGAATGCCCGGGAAAATGGTGGGATGATTATGGGTGGCCTGGGGTTTGGGGATTTGGTATAGTCCGGGTAATGTGCAGGCCTTGTGTGTTAATTGTATGTACTGTGTGTTATTTTTACGCCAAGAACGAGAAAGGAATTCTAGTAAAAAGGATGCGAAACCAAGGATCCAGGCCTACAGGACCACCAAGAATGCCTCCACAGAGCCAGAAATGCACGGTTACAGCTGCTTGGCGCCCAGGTAGGCTAGGTTTTCATGAGTTGTTAGACCTGTTTAATTTCCGTACTTGTTGTATAGTAGAAATGGAGAAACCATGTTTTAGGCCTCCGGGCATGGAGTCTGGCGGATGCAAGATTGGTTGTGTTGTTTCTAGGATGTACGGAATGACTGGTCTTGTGGATGGTATTATGTGTTCAACGTATTCATATTGTCGTGATAAAATTATGGGTTGAGGGAATAACGTGTCAGGAAGGTTCGGGGAACTGGGGAAGTGGTTGGGAGCACGGGAAGCGGGAATATGACGCTCCTAGGTGGGGTTTCAGAAATTTTTATTGCTTGAGGATTAGTGGAAGTCTGGCTAAGGTTAGAAAAGGGAAGCGTGTCACATGCTTGGGTGTTTATATAAAAAGGGAAATCGCTAGTTACATGTTATAATAAAAAGGGTGAACCGGGGAATAGTCTTCGAACAGGATTTAACGGTTCACTGGTTACCTGGAAATGGGGTAGGTGATGACTTATGATTTTTTGTGAATGTGTATATTAATGTACTCATGTCTAAGTGATTGTATCCATTACATTGCTTAGGGAAATTGTGTGGAATGTCTAGGTTCCTGTTTAGAGTCTATGATTGAATGGTTTTACTTGTTGGTTTTACAAGTTGTGTGTGTTCATATATTGACTGTGGTTTGTTGACATTCGGTAGGCTCGGGTACCATGCCTGGTATGGGTATAACACATGGTTGGCACGGGTACCACCCCTGGTACTGGTATAACACATGGTTGGCACGGGTACCACGCCTGGTACAGGTATAACATTCGTTTGGCACGGGTACCACGCCTGGTAAGGGTTTACTTTATTGCATCTTGCATTGTTTCATTGACTATTGTATTGAATTGGTTGATATTGGTTTCGTGAGTGGACCGGGTTACTTTACTGAATGTGATACTTGATATTGGTTCCGTGAGTGGACCCGTATGTTCATATTGAATCGTGATGTCCAATGGTGGTCCTTGAGTGACCGGGAATTCTATTATATCATGTTATTTGTTTGGTCTTGGTTTAGGCCGGGTTGTTATATCATGTTATGAGTTTGGTCTTGGTGTAGGCCGGGTTATTGTATCATGCTATTAGTTTGTCTTGGTGTAGGCCAGGTTGTTGCATCATGTTATTAGTTGGTCTTGGTGTAGGCTGGGTTGTTGCATCATGTTATGAGTTGGTCTTGGTGTAGACCGGGTTGTCATGTTTAACACCTAGATGTGTTAGGGGGATCTGGACTATGTAAAAGAGGTTATGAGTTCATGTTATATTGTCATTAAGTGTACTAATGACGGTCAAGGATTAATTGCGTTAATAAGCATAAGGATGGGTCTTGAGGTAGACCGGGTAGCCTCTTGAACACTTAGGTATGGTTAGAGGATCCTTGGAGGGTCCGGGTTTTGGGATGAGAAAGGGATTTAGATATAACTCTATTGTTGTCATTGAAGGTGTCAATGGTTGCTAGGTGAGTTGCGTGTGATTGGTAAATATATAGGAAGACGAAGAGTCTGGGCATGGTTATTGGTTAATATAACCAGGTGGTAAAGTTGTCCTATAGGTCTGGGAAAGTGCTGGAAAATGGTAGGTAATACTTGGGTATAATAGCGGTTTTGGTTGGGCAGCTAGCCGGGTGAAGTCTGAATATTTAGTCAAGGTAGTTGACTGGGGTAAAGGTTAAATGTGACTTAGGAATTCTACATGTTAAGGTGACTTGGGAAGTCCTAGATGTCAGGGTTAAGGTTAAAGATGAAGGAGGGAGCTATAATATTTATTTCATGTCTTTCCCTGTTTTTCTTATATGATGGTAGGAATGGCTTCTGGTCGACCGATGATGCCTTCCAGTACTTTTGTTTGTACTGACTCTATTCTTGCTATACCTTTTGGTATAGTCTGGTTGCAGGTTGGTGATGTTTCATAGGTTCACGACGATGAGGGTCTCCAGCAACTTCTGTCTTTGATTCCATGGCGGAAGTTGGGTCTTTTATTTCTTTGTGTCACCTTGTAGAAGTTCTTGTACCTGTTTAGACTAGATCCTAGGGAGGGATTTAAATATTGTAACGGGTTTTCCGCAATTTCTTTTGTAGCCTATGTCTGAACAGAATTTGTAAAGGTGGCTTAATTTAAAGGTTTACTTTAATTCTGTATGTTACTTGTTGGACGAGTGGTAAGGGTTCATCTATCTAGGTGATTAGAGTAGGCGCCCGCACGACCCGGTAGGTTGGGTTGTGACAAATGGTACCAGAGCCTAGGTTATCGGTCTCCCAGTATAAGAGCAAAATGTCAAATAGAGTCCCGTGGATTGGTGTGTAGACGTCCACATCTAATTCTAGGGAAGCTATTTCGTTACTTGCTTGTATGGGTTGAGTCGAATTGGTATCTCTCGATTCCAATTGGTATCTCAATAAGGTGAAAGATGTCATTGGACTCCGGGTACGACAAATAAGCAAGGGAAATTTGAACCGGGAATGTTCCAATTGGTATCTGGACTGAGAGGCTATGTAAAGGATGAATGAATCGGCTAACGGTCATCCATGAAGCGAATGAAAGGTGATGAAAATGGTTTGATTGAGTGTTAGAGCTTGAGACTCGTGATTGCATGCATTGCATTATTTGAATGACCGCGATTGTGTGGTGTGTAGTTACTTGAGTTACTTTGAAATTTGTGGTTGGCAAGGAGTCTTAACTTGGTTATGTGTTAATAATTGAAGGAGTTCTTGTTTTGTAATTCAAGTGGAAAACAGTATGCTAAATGTGGGGAAGGGTCTTATCATTGGTAAAAATGATAAGGGAAAATGATATATATACTTGTGGGAACTCAGGTTTCAAGTGATTGGTATGTGAATAAGTACCAGGGACAAGGGCTATTATTGCTTAATAACGGGAGTTATGGTAAGACATGGATGATCGGCTAATGTCCATCCATGGGACGAATATAGAGTAAATTAGGTGATTTGATTTCGTTGTAGTCTGAAACCGAATTGTTTGTACGTTACAGTGCTTGTATGATTTCTTGATTGGTATGTGATTGGTTGCCTTACTGTGAAATTGTGGGTCTAAAGGTCGTCATCAATTGAATTGGTATGATTTGGTTGGTGATAAAATACTATGTGTGCAGAGTAAAATTTAATATTACTTTTGAGAAAGGACTCATCATTGGTTAAGATGGTGAGGGAAAAAGGATTTACGACTGTAGGGAAGCTTCGGTTTCAGGACAGTCGGGACTTGGTTGGGAACCAAGGGGAAAAAGGGGCTATCATTTTTTGATAGAGGGGATTTTGGTAAGGAAATTTTCTTTTGTGATAACTCCTGATCGTGACTTCAGTTAATTTATTCTGACTTAAAGGTTTGTGATTTGCTTTAGTGATAAATTATGGTAGGCCCCAATTGGAATGGTTTGCATTTATATTTAGGTATAAACTATCATTGGTATAGATGGTAAAAGGAAGGGATTGGGAACTGTGACTGTAGGAAAGCTTCGGCTTCAGGACAATCGAGACTTGGTTGGGAACCATGGGAACAAAGGAGTCATTAGTGTGTAATGGCGGGAAAATATTATTTGGAACAATTGTATAGTGTTAACTCTTTGTGATTGATAATATTTTATGCTGAATTGTGATGCGTTTGATGCCAGGAATGGTCCTAAGGGTGGTTTAAGACCATGGCGGGATTTACAGGACTAGAAAATGGTAACCAAGGAAGGGGAAGGATACACTTGCTGGAAATTTCAAATTTCTGGGCTGTTACCGTCGGGACCGCCATTGCGGGACTAGACCGCTACGGCGATCCTGCTATAGCGGGATTTTTACCGCCACTGCGGAAGGGAGCAGGGCAGAGTGCCTGCCCTGCTTTACCTTGTTTTCATTTCATTCCCGGGGCATCTAAAGGCAATGGTTACATTATGAGTTTCTATGTGAAGCAAGGAAAACATCCAGATAGCTAATATAGTATGCATATAAGGCATTTGATGGAATTTAGCATCCATGTGTGATAAAAAGGAAAGGGTAGATATGATATCTCGGGATGTTGATAAAATTATGATTGACCATCGGTGGGAATAGTCACTCATGTAGAATTTGATAAATAACCCATGATTGACTGAGTAGTGTGGGACACATCTCATGGGCTTGTATTGTGAGGGCGATTATTGACTTGTGTTAGTATTGATTATCATTAGTGGTAAGGGTGTGCTCGCCATAGCATTGGTTGGGGTGTACGTACTCGGATAGACTTTTCCCCTAGAACGAGAGTCGCCAAAACCTCAAGCTAGGATGAGTTCCAATGGAATCTTTGTTGTTGCATGATTTAGAGACATATGGTGTCTCTAGGCATAGTGTTGATAGGAATAAGGTGATACTATGATATGTGAGGGGCATAGTACCCCGTAGAAAGCTTACGGAATGGAGTTCGGGCTAGCAGAACTCCGGGCATAGTGGAAAGGGGATCGCCATTGTGGGATCTAGCCCCCTTGGCGGGGGAAAGCTATTTTGTTCATTAGATGATTTTCTTTTGCTTTGGTATTTTGACGAGGCCCCATATTTCTTGGGCACTCGGGGAGGGGTAATCTAGTTGCCTTGTGTAGCTCGAAGGAAGGGATACCTTGACAGAGTGGGAGTGAATTAAATTTTTGGTTGAATTGGGTATACCAAGGGATTCGAATGTTTTGGTGGTTTACGTAAGGTTATATTTACGCTGTCATGGTAGAGAAATAAGATCGAGGGATGAACTTGTTCTCTCTCTCCGTCGTAAAGATCGTTCGGGACAAACGATGGGTAAATTAGTATCTGTTGTAATGACTGGGTCCGTCGTTATGGGTAGTCCAATCGTTCCAAGTGTTAGAGTTAGAAAACTCCGGGTTTGGGAGTTTGAAATTCTGGGCTAGGCTAGTCTCGGCCGGTTTTGGAGTGAGGTGGAGTCTAGGGAAATTCGGGTATATACTGGACTAGGTGTCTTGGGTTAAGCTAGTTTTCTGCGTAGCCAAGACATAGAGGAGGACGGGAAACTTTTCAAAATCGAATTTGGGTAAGTAGAAATCCTGGAATCACGTTTGACGTGAAAGGGTTGCTTCAGGTCATTGGGAGAAGCAAGTGTGTTGTGAAATGGCCAAAACTGGCAGATTTCTGGACATTCTATCTGTGATGAGCATGACCACGCGCGATAGCGGCCACCGCTATAGCGGTGGAAATTACCGCTATAGTGGCGGTCAAAGGGCAGTTAACCTTCTTAAGACCGCTATAGCGGCGGTCAAAGGGCGGACAACCTGCTTAAGACCGCTATAGTGGCGGTCAAAGGGCGGTCAACCTTCTTAAGACTGCTATAGCGGCAGCCGACCGCTATAGCAGAGCGGGGAACGTTATAGCGGGCCGACGGGGTTTTAATGCAGAACCATTCCCCAAAATATCAGTTTTTCACAAGTACATTTTGGGAGAAAGGCTAGGAGATTCCAGGCGTTTTTCCACATTATTTCGTCAAAAATCTTTCCTAAGGTAAGGCTTTCGTTCCCCAAACTTTGTAATACGTTTCCTATACGGTAGAATTGCTAGGAGGGAAATTGGGGAAGGGTTGGAATGACCTAGGGATGGTAGAATTTGGGGAAAGAAGGGGATTCCAATCATGTATGTTCTTGGGTATTGTTAATAGTATGTTATTATGATCATAGGTTGTTAAATTCTTTGTCTTATCTGTAAAAATGATAGAACTAGGAGATTTAACGGTGGAAAGCCCGAGAAAAGGGTGGGATGATCATGGGTGGCCTGGGGTTTGGCGATTTGGTATAGTTTGGGTAATGTGCAGGCCTTGTGTGTTAATTGTATGTACTGTGTGTTATTTTTAGACCAAGAACGAGAAATGAATTTCGGTGAAAAGGACGCGAAACCACGGATTCGGGCCTGCAGGACAGCCAAGAATGCCTCCATGGAGCCAGAAACTCATGGTTGCAGCTGCTTGGCTCCCAGTTAGTCTAGGTTTTCATGATTAGTTAGACCTGTTTACTTTCCATACTTGTTGTATAGTAGAAATGGAGAAACCATGTTTTAGGCCTCCAGGAACGGAGTCTGGCGGATTCAGAATTGGTTGTGTTGTTTCTAGGATGTACGGAGTGACTGGTCTTGTGAATGGTATAATGTGTTCAAGTTATTCATATTGTCATGATAAAATGATGGGTTGAGGGACTAGCATGTCGGGAAGGTTTGGGGAACCGAGGAAGTGGTTGGGAGCACGAGAAGCGGGAATAAGAAGCTCCTAGGTGGGGTTTCAGGAATGTTTATTGCTTGAGGCTTAGCGGAGGTCTGGCTAAGGTTAGAAAAGGGAAGCGTGTTGCATGCTTGGGTGTTTATCTAAAAAGGGAAATCGCTAGTTACATGTTATAATAAAAAGGGTGAACCGGGGAATAGTCTTCCGACGGGATTTAACGGTTCACCGATTACCTGGAAATGGGGTAGGTGATGGCTTATGATTTTCTGTGAATGTGTATATTCATGTACTTATGTCTAAGTGATTGTATCCATTACATTGCTTAGGGAAATTGTGTGGAATGTCTAGGTTCCTGTTTACAGTCTGTGATTGAACGGTTTTACTTGTTGGTTTTACAGGTTGTGTGTGTTCATATATTGACTATGGTTTGTTGACATTTGGTTGGCTCGGGTACCACGCCTGGTACGGGTATAACATATGGTTGGCACGGGTACCATGCCTAGTACGGGTATAACACATGGTTAGCACGGGTACCACGCCTAGTACGGGTATAACATTCAGTTGGTACAGGTAACACGCCCGGTACGGGTTTACTTTATTGCATCTTGCATTGTTTCATTGCCTATTGTACTACATTGGTTGATATTGGTTCCGTGAGTGGACCAGGTTGTTTTACTGAATATGATACTTGATATTAGTTCCGTGAGTGGACCCATATGTTCATATTGAATTGTGATGTCCAATGGTGGTCCTTGAGTGACCGAGAATTCTGTTATGTCATGTTATTAGTTTGGTCTTTGTTTAGGACGGGTTGTTATATCATGTTATGAGTTTGGTCTTGGTGTAGGCCGGGTTATTGTATCATGCTATTAGTTTGTCTTGGTGTAGGCCAGGTTGTTGCATCATGTTATTAGTTGGTCTTTGTGTAGGACGAGTTGTTGCATCATGTTATGAGTTGGTCTTGGTGTAGACCGGGTTGTCATGTTTAACACTTAGATGTGTTAGGGGGATCTGGACTATGTAAAACAGGTTATGAGTTCATCTTTTATTGTCATTAAGTGTACTAATGACGGTCAAGGATTAATTGCGTTAATAAGCATAAGGATGGGTCTTGGGGTAGACCGGGTAGCCTCTTGAACACTTAGGTATGGTTAGAGGATCCTTGGAGGGTCCGGGATTTGGGATGAGAAAGGGATTTAGATATAACTCTATTGTTGTCATTGAAGGTGTCAATGGTTGCTAGGTGAGTTGCGTGTGATTGGTAAATATAGAGGAAGACGGAGAGTCTGGGCATGGTTATTGGTTAATATAACCAGGTGGTAAAGTTGTCCTAGAGGTCTGGGAAAGTGCTGGAAAATGGTAGGTAATTCTTGGGTATAATAGCGGTTTTGGTTGGGCAGTTAGCCGGGTCAAGTCTGAATATTTAGTCAAGGTAGTTGACTGGGGTAAAGGTTAAATGTGACTTAGGAAATCTACGTGGCAATGTGACTTGGGAAGTCCTAGATGTCAGAGTCAAGGTTAAAGATGAAGGAGGGAGCTATAATATTTATTTCATGTCTTTCCCTGTTTTTCTTATATGATGGTAGGAATGGCTTCGGGTCGACCGATGATGCCTACCAGTACGTGTGTTTGTACTGACTCTACTCTTGCTATACCTTTTGGTATAGTCTGGTTGCAGGTTGTTGATGCTTCATAGGTTCACGACGACGAGGGTCTTCAATAATTTTTGTCTTCGATTCCATGGCGGAAGTTGGGTCTTTTATCTCTTTGTGTCACCTTGTAGAAGCTCTTGTACCTGTTTAGACTAGATCCTAGGGAGGGATTTAAATATTGTAAAGGTTTTTTCGTAATTTCTTATGTAGCCTATTTCTGAACAAGATTTGTAAAGGTGGCTTAATTTAAAGGTTTACTTTAATTCTGCATATTACCTGTTCTACGGGTGGTAAGGGTTTGTCTATCTAGGTAATTAGAGTAGGCGCCCGCACGACCCGGTAGGTTGGGTTATGACAACTGGGCATGGACTGGTTATCCCCTCACCATGTAATTTTGGATTATTATGCCAAGACCATTACCATAGTCGTGCCTGGTGTATCCCCAGTTGTGTGGCAGGGTTCTGTCAGCCACTCAACATCTGGGATCATCTCTTGTCTTCGAGCTAGGAAGTTGATTTCTAGCGGGTGTTTAGCTTGTCTAGCATATGTCCGAGATGCTAGTGCTGACCCTTCGTCTCCTGAGTCTGTTCTTGTGGTTAGAGACTTCTTAGATGTGTTCCCTACTGACCTGCCAGGCCTTTACCTGAGAGAGATGTTGATTTCGCCATTGAGTTAGAGCCAGGCACCAGGCCCATTTCCATTCCTCCTTACCGTATGGCTCCAGCTGAGTTGAGAGAGCTTAAGGAGAAGCTCCAGGACTTGTTAGCTAAGGGGTTCATTAGACCGAGTGTGTCACTTTGGGGTGCTCTTGTTCTCTTAGTGCAGAAGAAGGATGGGTCGATGCGGATGTGTATTGATTATCAGCAGTTGAATAAGGTGACAGTGAATAATAGGTATCTGATGCCGAGGATTGATGACTTGTTTGATCAGCTTCAAGGTTCAACCATGTTTTAGAAGATTGATTTGAGGTCCAACTACCACTAGTTGAGGATTAGGGTGGAGGACATCCCTAAGACAGCATTCAGGACACGTTATGGCCATTATGAGTTCCTGGTGATGTCCTTTGGGTTGACTAATGCCCCCGCAGCTTTCATGGACTTGATGCACAAGGTGCTTTGCCCGTACTTGGATATGTTCGTGATAGTCTTCATTGATGACATTCTGATATACTCGAGGAGTAGAGATGAGCATGAGCAGTACTTGAGTACTGTACTTCAGACTTTGAGAGATCACCGGCTTTATGCCAAGTTCTCAAAGTGAGAGTTTTGGCTTGAGTTAGTTGTATTCCTAGGGCACGTGGTGTCTAAGGAAGGGATTAGAGTTGATCCGAGTAAGATTTCAGTAGTTTGTGATTGACCTAGACCTACTACTCCTACCGAGGTTCGCAACTTTATTGGGTTATCCAGGTACTACAGACGGTTCATTGAGGGATTTTCTTCCATAGCAGCACCCTAGATCATGCTGACTAGGAAGGATGTTCCATTTTAATGGTCGGATCACTAGGAAGGATGAGAGTTTTGGCTTGAGTTAGTTGTATTCCTAGGGCACGTGGTGTCTAAGGAAGGGATTAGAGTTGATTCGGGTAAGATTTCAGAAGTTTGTGATTGACCTAGACCTACTATTCCTACCGAGGTTCACAACTATATTGGGTTATCCAGGTACTACAGACGGTTCATTGAGGGATTTTCTTCCATAGCAGCACTCTAGATCATGCTGACTAAGATTTCAGCAGTTTGTGATTGACCTAGACCTACTACTCCTACCGAGGTTCACAACTTTATTGGGTTATCCAGGTACTACAGACGGTTCATTGAGGGATTTTCTTCCATAGCAGCACCCTAGATCATGCTGACTAGGAAGGATGTTCCATTTTAATGGTCGGATCAGTGCGAGGATAGCTTCCAGAGGCTTAAGGCCTTGTTGACTTCATCTCTAGTATTGAATTTGCCGATCGAGGGTGAGAGTTTCTCCATGTATTGTGATGCGTCAGGGGTCGGTTTTGGTTGTGTGTTAATGCAGCAGGGTCGAGTGATAGCATATGCGTTGAGGCAGGTGAAGATGCATGAGCGCAACTACCCCACTCATGACTTGGAGTTGGCAGCGGTAATTTTCGCGCTCAAGATCTAGAGGCACTACTTATATCGAGTTCATTGTGAGATATTCACCGATCATCATAGTCTTTAGTATATTATGAGTTAACGAGAGCTGAACTCGAGGCAGAGGAGATGGATTGAGCTACTGAAGGACTATGATTTCACTATTTTATACCATTCGGTCAAGGGAAACGTAATAGCGGATGCCTTGAGTTGAAAGGCGGTGAGTATGAGCAGCCTAGCTTTACTTTCAGTTCCTGAGCGACCATTGGCCTTGGACATTCAGTCCTTGGCTAAGCATTTGGTTAGGCTTGACTTGTCGGATCCTAGCAGAGTTCTTTCCAGTATTGAGGTTTGTTCTACTATATTTGATTAGATTCAGGGCCGACAGTTTGAGGATCAGAGTTTGTGTGACCTTTATGATCAGGTGGTTCGGGGTGAGGCCAGCTGGGTTACTTTGGGTTCTGATGGTATTCTGAGGTTTGACAGTCATCTTTGTGTTTTGAGGGTTGGAGATTTCATTTAGTTGATACTTCGTAAGGTGCATTGTTCTAGATACTCCATTCATCCTGGCGCGATGAAGATGTATAAAGATTTGAGGAAGCTTTACTGGTGGAGTGGTATGAAGCGGGATGTAGTGGAGTTCATGTCTCGGTGCTTGAACTCTCAGCAGGTTAAGTTCGAGCACATGAGACTTGGTGTTTTGATGCAGTGACTTCCCATTCCTGAGTGAAAGTGGGAAGGAATTACTATGGATTTTATGGTTGGTTTGCCTCATACTTCTCGGGGTTTTGATTCCATTTGGGTGATTGTGAATTGGCTGACTAACTCAGCCCACTTCTTGCCAGTTCAGACTTCCTACGGTGTGGAGAGGTTAGCTCATATTTACATTTGTAAGGTTGTTCGGTTGCACAGGGTCCCTGCTTCTATCATTTCAAACCGCGACACTCAGTTCACATCTTAGTTATGGAGAGCTATACATAGGGATTTGGGTACAGAGGTTCAGCTTAGTACTGCTTTCCACCCTCATACGGATAACTAGTCCTCGAGAGGACTATTTAGGTCGTGGAGGATATGCTTCAGGCCTATGTTCTTGAGTTCGGAGGTTCATGGGGTCAGTTTGTGCCTTTGGCCGAGTTAGCGTATAATAATAGCTTTCATTCAAGCATTGGCATGACACCTTTTGAGGCTTTGTATGGTAGGCATTGCAGATCGCCGACTGGTTGGTTTGATGGTTCAAAGTCTATACCTCAGAGTACAGATTTACTTCGAGATTCCTTAGATTGAGTCTGTTTAATTCAGGAGACTCAGAGCAGCCCAGAGTAGGCAAAAGAGCTACGCTGATCGTAGACTTCATTCCTTGGAGTTCAATGTTGATGACTTGTATTCCTTCGAGTATCGCCCGTGAAGGGCGTAATGAGATTTGGTCGGTGGGGCAACCTTAGCCCCCGGTTCATTGCGCCGTTTGAGATTCTACAAAGGGTTGGTGGTGTTGCCTATTTATTAGCTTTGCCTCCGATGTTTTAAGTTGTGCATCCCATTTTTCATATCTCGATACTGCGTCGGTATGTTTCAGATAAGTCTCATGTGTTATATTGGGATTCAGTTCAGTTAGACGAGAGTTTATCCTTTGTTGAGGAGCAAATAGCTATTCTGGCCAGAGATATCAAAAGATTGAGATCTAGGGAGATTTCAGTTGTGAAGGTTCAGTGGAGGCATCGTCCGGTCAAGGAGGCTACTTGGGAGATTGAGAGCGAGTTGTGTGCTCAGTATCCGCAGTTGTTTGAGCCTTCAAGTATTCCCTTCTTCCTGACTTTCAAGGATGAAAGTCTTTTTAGTAGTGGATGTTGTGATGACCCTTTTGGTGATCTTCGTGTTTACGGTTTCTTTGTACTGTTAGAGCTTTCCTGTGGTGGCCCTAAGTCATCTATGACTTGCTAGGATCAGTGGTTCGGTACCCTGGTTGTTCATTTGGTCGTTTTGGCTGTTTGCCTATTTTAGAGCCTAAACTTAGAATATCATTGACTTTAGTCAATATTCTTGGTAAACGTGCTTGGAATCAAATTTCGATAGTTCCATTAGCTCCGGAGCATGGATTTTGGTGTGCATTTCGGGAGCTTTTAGTTTTATTTTGTCTTGGTTTTAGTGTTTTAGCCAAGTTGAACTTGAAAGTTTGACTTTGGTCAACATTCAGAGAAGATGGTATCAAATGGAAATTTTGATAGCATTGTTAGCTCCAGAATGTCGACTTTGGGCTAGAGGGACATTTGTTTCGGGTTCTGAGACTTCCGGACTCGTTTTTAGCCTTGGTGTTCTATTTTAGAAAGTTTGGCCAAAGTTGATTTTTGGGCGTGGGGTCCACTTTTTGTGCTATCGACCTCAGTTTGATTTTTCGTCAATTTCGTTGAGTCCAAAATGCCATTTTTAGTCAAATAGCTCTGCTCGTTTGTGTTTGCGGGACCCCCGATGTGTTCCCGAGGGTCCATCGGAGAAATTCTAAGTTGAGGTTTGATGGTGGAAGCTGGTTCTGTCATGGAACTAACATAGCCTTCGCGTACGTGGTGTCCACCCGCGTTCGCGTAGGCATATGCCAGCCGCCCCTCTGCCTTGCCTTCACCTAGGCACTCCCTGGACTGCGTTCGCGTGCCCGCGTACGCGGTGGCCTGGCCGTGTTCGTGCAAGGGCAGAGCCTGGCCTGGCTAACGCTTGGCCTTCGCGTGCACGCCGGCTGCCCGCATTCGCGTGCACACCGACTGTCCATATTCGCATGCCCGCGTAGGCGACGCCTGGCCACGTCCGTGAAGGCTTGGGCCAACAGCTATTTAAGTTGTGCCTTTCATTTTTCCAGCCTTCTCTCTTCATTTCCATCAACACCAAAGCACCAAAACTCTATCTAAAATTTCTCTAACCAGTTCCACCTTCGAGAATTTGTTGTTCCCTCGATAACCCCTGCTCCGTTGGCATTTTGGTAAGTTTTCTTCCTTTTCCCAATGTTGTCTTCTGCATTGTTAAAATCCCATTGATGCCCTCTTCTCAAGCTTGCAAATTTGGTTGTAGAATCTGTTTCGTGTGAGGTTGCATGCTACGTGGACTCATCCAATTCATATCCTTGTCATAATTCTCGTTAAGGTAGGTAATTCTTACCAATTTCTGGTTTTATTCATAAATTTCCCTCAATGAGTTTTTGACCTTCCGGGGCTGTTTTAGCTCGGATTTCATGCCCAAATTCTTCAATTCTTGGGTCATGCACTCTAATGATCCTTGCGATCATTTGTTACTCTTTCAGTTTTGGTTTTGGATTACGAGACCCGCGGGTCCGTCGGTGACCCGAATTTTAGCTCGGCTATTATTATAGCGATATGGGTATAGTTAGACTCGTCTTGATGTGTTGTTTATATTTATGATAGTTTGATTATCATTCGGAGCTTCTCAGAGCAATTCAGGCTTGGATATCGTTGTCCCAGCAACTTGTCATCGGACGACAGATAGGCTACGGTCTAAACTCTCTAGACTTCGCATATATCGAATAAAATTGTACTAATTGACATCCTTGGGTTGGTTTGTTAGCTTGGCACCACAGACCTTAATTGCTTTTCCATGATTCTCCTCGTTTCTTTCCTTCGTTGTACGTAGTATTCTTCGTAGTTGATATTATCACCCTTATAGTTCTGTGTGGACTTATTTTGACTCTGGACCATAGATATGAGCTATTCGGGAGGTGTCCGTGAGTTCTGGACATCGTTATCGTGATATTAGGTTGTCTATCTATGTTGTAGAGCGATTGGAGCCTGTGTAGGGCTGATAGGTTAATTGTGAGCTGTTGGGTGGCTATTTGTGTTGATCATGTCATTTTCATACATATAAAGAGGACTTTTACCACATCTTACTATGATTTTGGCTTCGGACCTACTAGTACTGATTTTTTTAAACTTACAAAGGATGTACACAAGATTAATCTAAAATCTAAAACCTAAGAAAATAACAATAGAAGACTCAAAGATAAAAGACTCAACTATAGTGCTCATCTCAATTTGTATCATCAAACTCTCAAGGCAAGTGCTCGTTTCAAAACGTTTGTCAACAAGAACTTCATTTCTCATTCAAAATTATAGGGATTTGTCATTCTAAATAAGATATTCAAACTTCTCAAGTCATTGGCATTGACATTCAAGGTTTGCCTTGAGATTCACCACACAACTTGTCTCATTCATTCCTCTCAATTGAAATAGAGACTTCATCATTCATTTCAAGTGAGTGATGCCACTCACCACAAGAGAGAATCCCACTCACAATCATGCAATTCATATTAAAGAGGGATTATAAGAAAACCAATGAGACTTACACTCTCTCAAAGAAGTTCGAGTGCACACGCATTAAACATAGGCTTTCCCTTTATATCATTTGCCACTAATATGGAGTTACCAAGCTTGGAATCACTAAGGACTTATGGGTTACGATGTTGGCTAGGGTTAAGATGAGGATTGCATTTGGCTCAGTTGACTAAACCTCCCTAACACTTCTTGTGATCATTCAAAACACTGCTCATATTTTCGAACAATAACTTCACCTTATTTCTCCATCTCACTACCCAAAGTTTTCCTTCAACTTGATCATTTAACATCCTTTTATCACCTTCACTTGGTAGCACCAATTCCTTCTTTTCTTTTCAATTTGTTCATTTTATTGGACATTTGGAAGAAAGTTTTATTTTAACCATATGATTCTACCTTGTATTGAAATGCATCCCTTTTCTTCTCCACATGAGTACATACACCCTCAAACTTATTCTTTTGCCTATGTTATCATTTTAATTTCTCCCCTAAACATAGGCTTTTAGCCTACATTTCACTTTTGAGTTATTAGGGAGGATGGATGCAAAACTCGAGGTTTCTAACAAGGTGTCAAGGTAAGGTTACAAGCTCAAGGAGGCTCATTAGGATAAATGTAAAGATAAGTCCATTTGGGTGAAGTGACTATTCAAAAAGGACCTACGGTCATCTTCCAAGCTTGGTAAAATCTAGGATTTCATCTTGAATCACATTCGGGGTAAGTTCTAGACAACAAATGTACACAAGAACGAAGTAATCCTTACCACACAAGGCATCATAACACAAAAATTTAAAAATTTGTCTCAAAATCAATTGGGACAAATGACTTTTGACAAGCCTTCAAGTACAACAATATATTTCTTATAAAACAAACCACAAGTTTTTGTCCCAATTAAATATCTCATAACTCTAGTTCTAGCATGCTAATGTTTATTACCTGGCTTGCTTGTAAACCTGCTAAGTACTCCTATTGCATATGCAATATCAGGCGTAGTGCAATCAGTTACATATATCAAACTTTTAATTATGCTAGTATATTCCTTTTGATTTATCACATCATTTTCACTTTGAACGGGAAATAAGTGAACACTAGAATCAAAAGGAGTTACAACATGCTTGCAATCAAGGAAATTATATTTTTTCAAAAAAATTTCAACATAATGTGACTGGTCAAGGAAAATTTCATCACTTTTTCTAATAATTTTTATTCCCAGAATAATATTTGCCTCACCAAGATCTTTCATATCAAAGTGACTTCTAAAAATATATTTAGTCTCTCCAATAACATTCATGTTAGAACCAAAGATTAATAAATCAACAACATATAGGCAAATAATAATATGTAAATTATTCCAAGACTTATGATATATGCACTTATCACACTCATTTGTTTTAAAACTATTTTCAATCATGCAGGAATCAAACTTTTTATGCCATTATTTTAGTGCCTGTTTCAAGCCATATAGGGATTTAGTAAGTTTACACACTTTATTTTTTTGGCTTGCTTCAACAAAACACTCGGGTTATTCCATATAAATTTTCTCATTTGGGTCTCCATTTAAAAAAGTAATTTTTACATTCATTTGTTGAATTTTTATATAAAAAATTATAGCAATAGCAATTAAAAGTCTACTGGATGTAATTCTATTTACCGGAGTAAAAGTATCAAAATATTCTAGGCCTTATAGTTGCTTAAAACCTTTTGCAACTAATCTAGCCTTGTATTTATCAATAGATCCATCCGGTTTTAACTTTTTTCTTAAGATTCATTTGTATCCAATGGTTTAACAACCCAGTGGTAAATCAATTAACTTCCGAGATTTATTGGAAATTAGTGATTCCATATCATTATTTACAGCCTCTTTTCGAAAAATAGCATCATGTGAAGATAAAGCTTCTTTTAAAGTGAGAGAGTCATCTCCAACATTAAAAATATAAAAATCATAATCAATATCTTTTCTACTCTAGCTCTTTTGCTTCTTCTTATTTCAAAATCATCATTTTCTGTATTTATCAAAACAGAAATAGAAGAACTACATAGTGACAAATTATTTTTTTCAATCCTTTGTGTAATGACCCTTTCGGTTATTTTCGTATTTATGCCTTCTTTGTACTGTTAGAGCTTTCCTGTAGCGGCCCCAAGTCATTTATGACTTGCTGGGAATGGTGGTTCAGTGCCCTGATCGTTCGTTTGGTCGTTTTGGCCGTTTGCCTGTTTTAGAACCTTAACTTAGAATATCATTGACTTTAGTCAACATTCTTGGTAAACGTGCTCGGAATTGAATTCCAATGGTTCCGTTAGCTCCAGAGCATGGATTTTGATTTGGATGGACCCTGGGTCGGGTTCTGAGAGCTTTCGGTTTAGTTTTGTCTGAGTTTTTGTGTTTTAGCCAAGTTGAACTTGAAATTTGACTTTGGTCAACATTCGGAGAAGATAGCCTGGATGGAAATTCCGTCTGCTATTAGCTCCAGAATATTGACTTTGGGCTAGGAGAACCTTTTGTTCGAGTCTCGGGACTTCCGAACTTATTTTGGGGTATTGAGTTCCGATATAATTTTGGGCATGGGGCCCACTTTTCTTTAAAATGATCTCCGTTGGTAAATTTGTTGATACAATTGAGTCCGAAATGTTGTTTTCACTCAAATAGCATTATTGATTTGTGAGTATCGGGTTCCAATTATGCCCGGAATGCCCCGTAGAAGTTTAAAAAAATGCAGATTTTTCTATTGTGGACCAGCTTTAAATAGTTGTTGACAGATTTATTTTCAGCTTTTGTTCTAATCTTTTCAACTCGTTTTCTCCACCATTTTTACACTAAATTCCTTTAAATCTTCACATGCTCTTACCCATAACTTGGAGGAATAATTGTTGCTGATTCGGGTGTGTTTCTTGGCCTCGTGAATAGGTAAAATCTCTTGTTAACTTCCGTTAATTTCTACAAATTTCATTCTTTAAATTCTTTTTTTTCACGATTTTCAGCTTATTTCTTTCAATTCTTTCAACTCCAACTTCATTTTTCTCAACTCTAATTACTCAAGAACAACGTGGGCTCGTGGGAATTCTCCAAATTATCGTTAATCTCGCTCCTTTATCGTTGGTAAGCCTCTTCTTCTTCAAGCTTTGTTCTTCTCTTCAAGCTCAAAAACCTCCATGGTTGAGGCTCTTACAAGCTTGACTTTTTTTGGGTTAAAGCTGCATTGGAGAGCTTGATTGTTCGTGAAAGCTGTAGTTCCGGTCCGTGGTCGATTCTTGCTTCCAAATTGGTACGTTTTCGCCTTTGAAAATCGCAATTCTCCACTTTTGTTCTCATGAATTAGTAGTACTTCGGGGCTGTTTCATAAATACATATTCTCAAACACAACTATAATACCCGATACCTGATACTCAAAATAGTGACTTAAAAGTGAGTTATGTTACGTAAATATCAAAACTATTGCTAAGCTACATAATATAGACCTAAACTATAGTCATTTATGTAATTTTCCCAAAAATGAAACATCATTTTTTGTGATACAGAGACCATGTAAATGAAGCGGAGGGAGTACATCACATACATACTCAGAAACACAAAGAATAGGACCAAAATAACTAAATCAAGGCTACTTATTAGCAGACTATTCATTGTTATTATAGAGTAAAATAGGAGCAATCCTTTATATATTTGGATACATGACTAGAAAGAATATTCATGAACTTCTTTTCAAATGCAACTGGAACAACTTGCATATTTCAATTTTCTCCTTCGTCCTCTTTAACTTTTCTTTCCATTAATTTCCTTTAGCTATTTCCCTTTTATTTCTGGTATTACGAGATTTAATCAATCACACATTATGTTAAAAAATGAGAATAAGAAGGCAACATGTATATAACAGAAGTTAAAATATTAATGAAAAGAAACTACTCTCCAATGTTTAACATTTGCTATTTCCCAACTAATGTAAACATAAAGAAAAGAATTACAACAAATATAGGAGTATATAACACGTAGTGACCCACAACTAATAGACAGCCCATGAATGTCATAAGCTAGGGACATTAAATCCAAAACCATTTCGACATACTGTAATCCTCTTAACTGTTGATAAAATTGAGAAATCGAATAATCTCTAATCCTCTAGTATTGTCTTAGCATATTGTCCCTGAAATATTTTTGAAAGACGTTACGTTGATTAGCTATGAGCATTCTTTTCATGTCTACTTATCTTGGAGCAAAAACGTGTTGAAGTGATCTATTAGATGTTTAAGCAAATTTCAGCCAAGATCATAAATAATAACTAGAGATTGTCGAGAAAAAGCCAATTTAAGAAACATCCAACACTTGTAAATAGTAATATATACTCTCTTTAGCCAATATTTTGATTGATGAAGAGACATCATGGACCAACCAAAAAGCCAACGAGCCCACACAATGTTAGTATGTTACCTTACCTTCAATGATCCGCTTATGCCATTAAGTTAACCTAATTATTTAGTGCCAATTTGATTTAGCTAGCGTTTGTCCATAGATTCCCAAATATTTTTGACAAATATTATTTGGGTGAAAATTTGGGTGAAATTTCACCATGTGTTTGGCCATAGTATTTGGAAAATATATTTCACTTTTTTAAGAAATATGATTTATACCCATAAGTTTTAAAAACTATCAAAATTAACCATAAGTTTGTATTACATAGCAAGATAGAAACGTCGACGTAACAAGATTCATGACTTCCGCAACAAGTCAGTTTGATCTTCGTTGCAACAAAATAACAAGTAGTGAAGCACGACTATTATTCCTTTCAAAGATAAAAATTAGTGTAGAATTTGAATAAATAGAGTGTGTTTTTGTAAAAGATAAAAGTTTGGTGTAGAATTTGAATTTTTAAAAGCTCCAAAATAATGAGATTTGGCTCAAATACTAGTTTTTTCTAGTATTTGGAAATTTGAGTTATTTGCCAAAAACATTTGCCCAATAATAACAAATTGTATGGGCAAACACTATTTGCCAAATTTCCCCCCAAATTTTACTTGGGAAATCTATGGTCAAACGGGTCCTTAGTTGATTAGAAGTAATCGATAAGCATTAAGTGTTACTATTAATATTATTAAAAAATAATTATGTGTTTAACTGTAAGCATTAAAATAATAATAGACAATTAATGTGTTTGGTAATTAAAATGTGTTCATAAACACTTTCTGTTACAATAATCAAGATATTATAAGTTGTTCGATAAAATATAATTTAGAAATATCTTTAAATGAAAAAGGAACAACGAAAATGAAAAGGAGAGGGAGGCATGGAGTTAGGCATTTTGTTTTGTGCCTAATATATTAGAGATGAAATAGTAAAATTTTCGGTCAAATTAAAAGTGCTAACAAATTGAAAATCTTAATTTGGGGTGATCAAATGCTTAAATAAGTCAAAACGCAAGTATAAACTTCCTCAAATAGACTCCTTATATACTCATTTATGATCATTTTAGGCGTTATTTATTTTTATTAAGACTAAAATGTCTGAATTTAAATATATATCTGAATATTAAGATGTGCATTAAGATTAAAATCTCTGAATTTGAATACACATTCGAATATTAAGGTATTGTATTAAGATCTAAATACTAAATAATTAAGACTGTTGTTCTTTTAACATTTGAATACATTAAATTTATCACATTAAAAATGGCGACTAGTGGTGGTGGTGAATGATAATGGTGGTTGGCGATATCTAATGGTGACTAAAAATGATGATTATCAGTAGTGATTGATGATTATTGTGGAAATGGTGGTTGGAGGTGATGATTGTAAATGGTAGCTAGTGGTGGCTGATTGTAATGATTGAAAAAAATGATTGTTGTGAGTGATGGGTGGTGGTAGTTTATAATGGTGAGTGGTGGGGGTAGCGATAAATGGATGAAATGATGAATTGTCACTTTTGTAGAAGTTTTTGAATGAAATATCTTAATGATATTTAAACTTAGTTACAGATCTTAAATCATTCAAATCTATTTTGATCCATTATCACGATCCAATATCTCCTAAGACGTGATAACACCTACACCTCAACTCATAGGCATACCAATTTCAATTTTAATCAATTTCCATTATCAATAGGTATAATTAAAGACACCTGAAAGCAATAAATAACATACCATATGTTTGATATAATAAAAAATGCGAAAATACAATCAAAATTCAAAAACCCGGTGATATGAGTCAAGAGCTCTACAAAGTTGAAATAGATACAACCGATAATATGAATTCACTATTTGAATAAGAAAGTTAGAAAAAGGTAAGATAAGGAAAAAGTCTAGTGTTGCAGATTAGTTAAGAAGCTCACCATGAAATCCCGATACAACTGCATCTAAACACAACTATGAGCTCCACTAGTACCAATATTTGTATCTGCACCAAAAGTACAACTAAATATAGCGTGAGTACATAAATTAATTTAGTCGTATTCAGCAAGTATTATCAATCAAACCCCAAGCTAGTGAGGAGGCTTAATCTTAGAGATACTTTCTTAATCATGCATGGTAAGCCATCAATAAATAAAGGATAACTAATAGATAAAGAATAATTAATGAAATTAAGAAAATTAACAGTACATATAATCTACCAAATCAGCTTAATAATTAAGCGAAAATACTCCATATGAAATAACATACACAAATAAAAGCCAATAGATCAATGATACAACACTGACTCTATATCTAACTCAACACAATACAACTACATGTGCACACACTTCCTCGTGGGGGGTGTCCCACAAGTAGTGATACATGAAGGGGAATCACATTTGATCCATTGATACGCTTAAAATTATGCCATAAGATGATGTAACATGATCGTATGCAAAAATAGTAACCCAATAAAGGTTGGAATCAATTCCATCGGAAATAAGAAGAAATACTACAGATATGAATTCATGTAAATTTAACTTATTACTAAGAGAATCTATTAAATAAAGGTTAGCGCTTTGAGGTCATTCAAACTACTTTTATCAAATCTTAATCCAACTTTTCAAGAAAAGCTAAAATATTATGACGCAGATTGATATCTATAACTATCAACGTATCAAGAAAAAACAAGAAGAGTTTGATACCCTAATTTTTGAAAATCATGCAATTCACAAAAACCTAAAGAACGATACACTCCACTGGATTCACAACTTCAGTAGATGATTTAGCTACTCATGATTGAAAAAAAATAATTACAATAATTAACTGAAATCATAATCTTTACATTGGATAAAAGATAAAAGAAATACTTCATTCTTGACAAAACTCGAAAACTAGAGAGAGAAAATATTGAAAACTAAAACTTTCATAATTGAAAAAAATGTGAGACTTCCTATTATAAAAACTCTATGAATAATATTTATAATGGATCACAAATTTAAAATCCTAACTAAATTATATTATCTGCCGACATCATCTATGATCGAATCCATGGATCATACATTGAGTCATGGTCCGTGAATTTTCTTTAACTTCACCGTCGATCTTGCTCTAGGGTTTTTGGATTTTCTCCATAGTTCAATCTACATACCATAATTGGATACATGGTCCTTAATTATTTTCATAAATCGTCCTGTCAGCTTGATCTTCTCCAAATGTATTCATCGTAAACATGACATATGATCCGTACTTTCCTTCCTAAATAGATCATTTGCAGAACCCTTTTTTTGCACATCCTATGAACTTTTTCATGATGATATTCACGATACATATTTCAATCCACGGCCATGGATATTCTTTTTCTGATAATTTTTCAGCTTTTTATCCTTTGGTCATTTTGATTTTTAATACCTATAAAAAAATATTCTATCATTAAAAACACATAAAATCCTGCAAAAAGACATATAAGATTTCAATAAAAAATATTGAATGTGTAACGACCAGGTTCATTGTTACGGGTAAACTTTTCGTGCCAAGTCAACGTCGGTCTGATCGCTATAGCAGATGGTTCCGCTATGATGGAACTGCTATAGCGGAGCGTGGACCGCTATAGCGGAGCATGATGAGATTTAATGCAGAAACTTCTTCAAAATAGTCCGTTTTTCATCAAAGACATTTTGGGAGAAAGGCAAGGCGATTTTGGGTGATTTTCATCAGTTTTCCACTAATTTTCATCCTAAAGGTAAAAATTCTACTCCCCAAACTACGTACTATATTTTCTATGCTATAGAACTGCTAGGGGTGGACTTGGAGAAAAGTTTGGAATGACCTAGGATGGTAGAATCCGGGGGAAAAAGGGATTCTATGGTGTAGATGTTCTTGGGTGTTGTTAATTTCATTAGATTATGATCATGTGACCTTAATTCCCTAAATGCATTCATAAAAATGGTAGGAATAGGTGAATTAATGGTGGAAAAGCCCAGAAAAAGGGTGGAATGATCACGGTTGTCCTGGGGTTTGAGAATTTTGCATAATCCAGGTAACTAGTAGGCCGTAAGGATTAATTTTGATTATTGTGTGTTGTTTTAGACCAAGAACCGACAAGAACTTTGGAAAATGGGAAAACTCCGGTTGAGTAGAGCTTGAAATATTTCGAGGTAGGTGATGGTTATTGATTTCTAATATGTATTATGTGTTCACGTACTATTCTGTAGTGGTGTATGAGTTGCATGTTTATGAAATAAATTGTGAATGTCTAGTTGTCCGGTAATCAGTCTTATGAAATGAACTTCTTTTATTTGCTTGTTGGTTTTACAAGTATGTTTGTTTATTGGTTGTGATTGATTGGACTTGTTTGACATTCCGTTGGCTCGAGTACCACGCCTGGTATGAAAATTACTAATGGTTGACTCAGGTAGTACGCTTGGTATGGGTATACTAATGGTTGGCTGGGGTACCATGCCTGGTACAAAAATTTCTAATGGTTGGCTCGGGTACCACGCCTGGTATGGATTATTTTAATTATATTATTGTATTCTTTCGATGGTTTCATGAGTGGATCGGGTTATATTCTCGAATTGTGAATTCTACATATGGTCCATGAGAGGCCGGGTGATTTTATTTAAATATGAGTTTGATCTTAGTGTAGACCGAAATTGCATGTCTAACACTTAGATGATGTTAGGGGGATTCTTGGTGGGTCCGGGTTATGTGAAAAAAGGTATATGTTGTTATTTTTGAGTGTGGTCAATGGTTGCTTTTTGGTTCATGTGTTTAATGAGCTAGGGGAGGGGCTTAATATCGGTTATTTGTTGACTTGTTACATATTTCCTGTACCTTACTATGTTATGGTTCACTGTTCATGTTATGTTTATTGGAGCTCGCCGATGATCCTACCAGTAACGATATTTGTGTACTAACTCTGCACTTGCTTTTCTTTTTGTGAGTACAGGCAATCTTCCGGTGGCAGACACGCGACCTCACCTGTAGTCCCAGTGCTGTCATACATCAAGGGTGAGCTGCTTTGATTGATCTACCTTGGTTTCTTCCTGTTAGTTGTAGCCCACTTGTTTTGGGCTTAGACCTTGCTTATTTTGAGGTTGCATCCCCATATTTTCTAGATAATTTGATAGCATATTTTGTTATGATGACTTTCAGGTTCTAGGGAGGATATTTCCGCAGTTTATGATTTGGTGTTTTGGCATTTTATTACTAGTTTATTTTATGCTTTGGTTTTAAGCTGCTAGAATGCTTAAGTATTGGGTCGGTATTAGTTCGCTCACCCGAAGTTATTGGGAGGGTATCACTCACGGCGGTATGGGTCATGACAAAGATGGTATCAGATCCCTAGGTTCGTTGATCTCATCATACAAAAACAGGTCTAGTAGAGTCTCGCAGAATGGTACAGAGACGTCTGTACTTGTTTCGAGAGGCAATAGGACTTTAGGAAAACTATCTCTTCTTTCTTCCTTCGTGCTATACATGATTCCAATTGGTATCTGATGATACAAATTGGAATCTGACTTCGTTCACTTTTTTGTCCCTAGATGATTAACACAAGGAATAATGGAGTAAGAGCAGTGGTCCCAACAGTGGTCCCAGCTGTCCAAGAAAGAAGAAAGGGCAGGGGCAGGAGAAGGGGCCGAGGTAGAGTAACACCCGCTAGGGATGGAGCTCAAGAGGCTGCAGGAGCACGTGAGGTGACCCCTCCCCCACCCCAGGATCAGGTTGAAGAGGAGGTCGAGGTTGCTATTGAGGAGGAGCGGATTCAGGTATTTGTGAAGGGCTTGAACACAGATTTACAGGTGTTATCGATACACATGACTCATGACAGTGAATGAGCACGAGATGCTGACCAAGTTCCATTAGGTGAAACCTCCTACGTTTCAAGGTACTAAAAAGGAAGATGCTTATGAGTTCATATTGGACTGTTACGAGAGGCTGCACAAGCTGGGCATTGTGCATTAACATGGGGTTGAGTTTGTCACTTTTCAGCTGCGGGGTGATACTAAGAAGTGGTGGAGGTATCATGTGGAATGTCAGTCACCTATTTTTCCCACACTGACTTGGGAGCAGTTTCACGCTCTCTTCTTAGAGAATTATGTACCTCGTACTTTGAGAGATTGCAAAAAGGATGAATTCCTGGCTCTAGAGCAGAGTAACATATCGGTCTCTTCATATGAGGGTAAGTTTCATTCCTTGTCTCATTTTGCTACACAGTTGTTGGGTTCTAAGGAGTTATGCATTTTGGTAAGAAGGACAAGCTCAACCCTCGGTTCATTGGACCGTTCAAAGTTCTTGAGATTGTAGGGCCAGTGGCTTATATGTTAGCACTGTCGCCTAATTTGTTGAGTGTCCATCCGGTATTTCATGTATCCATGCGAAAGCAATACCATAGAGATGGGGACTACATCATTAAGTAAGATAAGGTGTTATTTGATAAGGATCTGAGCTATGAAGAGGAACCGTTTGTGATTCTTGATCGGAATGTCCAGAAATTGAGAACAAAGGTGATCATCATAGTAAATGTTCAATAGAAGCATCTTCTGATTGAGGAATCTACTTGGGAAACTGAGAAGGACATGCGGGACAAGTACCCTCACTTGTTGAGGATTCAGGTACTACACTTTTCTTTTTGTATTTCCATAATTTTGGGTTTGATCATTCGGGGATGAACGATGGGTAAATTAGTATCTATTATAATGACCGAGTTCGTCGTTACAGGTAAATATTTTGTGCCAAGTTTTAAGTCAGAAAACTTCCAGATTTGGGAGTTGAAAATTCTGGGCTAGGCTAGTCTCGATCAGTTTTGGAGTGAGCTATGGTCTAGGGCAATCCGGGTAAGGATTGGGTAACCTGTCTGGTTTTGAGCTAGTTTTCCATTTAGCTAAGACATAAAGGAGTCCGAGAGACTTTTCATAATAGAATTCGGATAAGTAGAACTCCCAATATCAAAGTTGACGTGAAGGAGTTATTCTGGAACGTCAGAAAATCTAGTGTGTTATAAAATGGATAAATTTGGGAGAATTTATGACTTTCTGTCCTATGTCAATCGCCGTAGCGGTTGACACACCGCCATGGCGACCTCCACTGTAGTGGAGAAAAAACTGCTACAACAGAAGTCAGCGTCGGTCAGCATCGCTATGGCGGATGATTCCACTACGGTGGAATCACTATAGCGGAGCGTGGCCACTATAACGGAGAGTAACGAGATTTAATGCAGAAACTTTCCCAAAATAGTTAGTTTTTCATCAAAGACATTTTGGGAGAAAGGCAAGGCGATTTTGGGCGATTTTCATCATTTTTCCACCAATTTTTATCCTAAAGGTAAGAATTTTACTCCCCAAACTTCGTACTATCTTCCTTATGCTATAAAACTGCTAGGGATAGACTTGGAGAAAGGTTTGGAATGACCTAGGATGGTAGAATCTGGGGAGAAAAGGGATTCTAGGGTGTAGAAGTTCTTGGGTATTGTTAATTTTATTAGATTATGATCATGTGACCTTAATTCCCTAAATGCATCCTTAAAAATGGTAGGAATATGTGAATTAATAGTGGAAAAATCTGAAAAAAGGGTGGAATGATCATGGTTGGCCTGGAGTTTGAGATTTTTGCATAATCTGGGTAACTAGTAGGCCATAAGGATTGAATTTTGTTTATTGTGTGTTGTTTTAGACCAAAAACCGACAAGAACTTTGTGAAACGAGAAAACTCCGGTTGAGTAGAGCTTGGAATATTTCAAAGTAGGTGATGGTTATTGATTTCTAATATGAATTATGTGTTCACGTACTATTCTATAGTAGTGTTTGAGTTGCATGTTTATGAAATGAATTGTGAATGTCTAGTTGTCCGGTAATCAGTCTTGTGAAATGAACTTCTTTTGTTTGCTTGTTGGTTTTACAAGTATGTTTATTTATTGGTTGTAATTGATTGGACTTGTTTGATATTTGGTTGGCTCGGGTACCATGCTTGGTACGGGAATTACTAACGGTTGGCTTAGGTACCACGCCTGATATGGGTATACTAACGGTTGGCTCGAGTACCACACCTGGTACGAGAATTTATAATGGTTGGTTCGGGTACCATGCCTGGTACAAATTATTTCAATTGCATTATTGTATTCTTTTAATGGTTCCATGAGTGGATTGGGTTATATTCTTGAACTGTGAATTTTGCATATGGTCCATGAGAGACCGGTGATTTTATTTAAATGTGAGTTTGATCTTAAGGGGATCCTTGATGGGTCCAAATTATGTAAAAAAGGGTATATGTTGTTGTTTTTGGGTGTGGTCCATGGTTACTTTTTAGTTCATATGTTTAATGAGCTAGGGGAGGGTCTTAATACCTGATTGTTTGTTGATTTGTTACATGTTTCCTGTACCTTACTATGTTATAGTTAACTGTTCATATTATGTTTATTGGAGCTGACCGATGATCCTACCAAAATATGGTGTTTGTATATTGACTCTGCCCTTGCTTTTCTTTTTGTTAGTACATGCAATCTTCCAGTGGTTGACACGCGACCTCACCTGTAGTCCCAGCGCTTTCAGACATCAAGGGTGAGCTACTTCGATTGATCTACCTTGGTTTTTTTCTGTTAGTTGTAGCCCACTTATTTTGGGCTTAGACCTTGCTTATTTTGGGGTTGCATCCCCATGTTTTCTAGACAATTTGGTAGAATATTTTAGTACGATGACTTTCAGGTTCTAGGGAGGATGTTTTCGCAGTTTATGATTTGGTGTTTTGGGATTTTATTGCTAGTTTATTTTATGCATTGATTTTAAGCTACTAGAATGATTAAGTATTAGATCTGTATTGGTTCACTCACCCGGGAGTATGGGTGGGTGTCACTCACAGCGATCTAGGTCGTGACAGAATGTGTCCTAATTTCAAGACACATCAATGCCCCCAATTTGAATCCTTTTCTTATATCAAGTAAGTCACATAAGACACTCAACTATAACTAAGTCTAAGGATAACAAAATAAGATATCAACAATAATTTTCATAAGTCTCTACATACATTGGTTTCCCTCTCTATTTTCATTTTTAAAATACATTGACTCACTCCTAATTGACAAAACTAATAATGCAACCTCTATTTGTGATATTATACTCTATCAACTCTATAGTGTATATAAGAGACCCAGTTAGAAAAGTTAAGTTAATCAATTTTTTCAATTTAAATGCCCTCGCATAGATCAAAGAAATTTATCAAAATAACACACATATATAATGAACAAATGCGATAAAAAAGACTAAGGAGAAGAGAAATATTCCCACTCATAATGAATTCCATATACTATATATGCAGATACCATAAAGTTGCCTTTATTTTCTGTTGTCACCATCTCTAGAATGCTCAGTTAAGATCACGTAAGGACTTTTTTAAGATTGTAACATAGGCTTCAGAATAGATAGGATACATAGTTTTTTTAAAAATATTGACTACACCCTCCTTGAATACTGTATTTTTACCTTTGTAACCTTTTATTCTTCTTTTCTTCCCCTCGCTTCTATTTTATTTTCTTTTAATGACTTTAGTTTGGTGCTTTTATATCTCTTTATTTACTTTTTTACTTTGTTTTTCTCTATTTTTTTCTACCACACAAGGTCATGATCTATATATAACTGCTTTTCACCCTTAACTTAGGCTTGAAGCCTCAATTATCACTATTTTTTTCACCCTTTAATCCCAACTTAGATTATTTAGGCCTTATATTTCATTATCAGTGTCAAGAAGAGACAAATTCAAAAATAGAATTACATTTACACAAGGTAGTTAGATTTTTATTAAGGGTGTCTAGTGGGCTGGGCCAGCAAAAATTAAACCGGCCGGTTCAAGATTGGATTGGTTATCGGGTTAGCCCATTTTCGGGTCCAATTGGTTCGGTCTCAAAAGGGTTCTTTGTGACCAATATGGTTTTGGATTTTGCCAAGTCAGGTTGGGTTTCATTAATAAAATATATTTTTTAAATTTATTTTTAATTTATTAATAAAATATAATTTATTTTTATTATTATTTTTATTTATTATTTAAAAAACTCGGCCAGACTGAGTTGGGTCAAGTCGATTAACTGGTATCACTAACGATGTGATATTACCAGTTTTAACATATTTTAGGTTATGGAACCAAAAATTAAAACGGTCGATTTTGATTATTGTAGGCGATCTAGAGCAACCCAACCTTTTAACTTTAAGTCGGATCAAACTGAATTTTTATCGGGTTGGGCCAGTCCAGTTCCAGGTTAACTCGGCCAGATTAACACCCTTAGTTTCAGTTATGACTAGCCAACAAAAAAGTTTAAAAGATCAAATGAGAAACTAGAGATACTGTTTATCATTTGGAAGACTTATTTAAACTAAACTAGATTGTGTTATACAAAAAAAGCCTAATTTTATCTCTACAATTTAGCTATCACCATACATGCGGCATAACTAATCAAAAAAAAATTATATTGCATACATAAACACAAAAATAATACTAAGTACTCACATACACAATGACACTAAACTTTATGTAGCTTTAATTCTCTAACTTCTAAACTAGTACTCTAAGCATTTAGCAACTTTAATGTTACAAAAAGAAATTTACATGTCAATATGTACTATTGGAGTCATACAATTATTTTTTTTGGAGGGGTCCATTTTTACAATAAAAATAAGTTTCATGCCATCAACAAATAGATTACTACCCTTTAAGTCAACCTACTATATTCTACCTAAACTAAACAAGTCTTATTCCTTTAAGAAAGTCATTTACAAATTTATTATTAAAAAAATTCATTATCGTAGACTCAATTATACCTAAATATTTCTCAATTCAGCGCCAAAATAACTTCCCAAAAAGATCCTGGCTAAGAAAAATCAAGAGGTGACTCTACTAGGTTTAACATGCCATGTATAGGGTTTCAATTATGCCCGGAATGCCCCGTAGAAGTTTAAAAAATTGCAGATTTTTCTGTTGTGGACCAGCTTTAAATAGCTGTTGACAGCTTTATTTTCAGCTTTTGTTCTAATCTTTTCAACTCGTTTTCTCCACCATTTTTACACTAAATTCCTTTAAATCTTCACATGCTCTTACCCATAACTTGGAGGATTAATTGTTGCTGATTCGGGTGTGTTTCTTGGCCTCGTGAATAGGTAAAATCTCTTGTTAACTTCCGTTAATTTCTACAAATTTCATTCTTTAAATTCTTTTTTTTCACGATTTTCAGCTTATTTCTTTCACTTCTTTCAACTCCAACTTCATTTTTCTCAACTCTAATTACTCAAGAACAACGTGGGCTCGTGGGAATTCTCCAAATTATCGTTAATCTCGCTCCTTTATCATTGGTAAGCCTCTTCTTCTTCAAGCTTTGTTCTTCTCTTCAAGCTCAAAAACCTCCATGGTTGAGGCTCTTACAAGCTTGATTTTTTTTGGGTTAAAGCTGCATTGGAGAGCTTGATTGTTCGTGAAAGCTGTAGTTCCGGTCAGTGATCGATTCTTGCTTCCAAATTGGTACGTTTTCGCCTTTGAAAATCGCAATTCTCCACTTTTGTTTTCATGAATTAGTAGTACTTCGGGGCTGTTTCATAAATACATGTTCTCAAACACAACTATAATACCCGATACCTGATACTCAAAATAGTGACTTAAAAGTGAGTTATGTCACGTAAATATCAAAACTATTGCTAAGCTACATAATATAGACCTAAACTATAGTCATTTACGTAATTTTCCCAAAAATGAAACATCATTTTTTGTGATACAGAGACCATGTAAATGAAGCGGAGGGAGTACTTCACATACATACTCAGAAAGACAAAGAATAAGACCAAAATAACTAAATCAAGGCTACTTATTAGCAGACTATTCATTGTTATTATAGAGTAAAATAGGAGCAATCCTTTATATATTTGGATACATGACTAGAAAGAATATTCATGAACTTCTTTTCAAATGCAACTGGAACAACTTGCATATTTCAATTTTCTCCTTCGTCCTCTTTAACTTTTCTTTCCATTAATTTCCTTTAGCTATTTCCCTTTAATTTCTGGTATTACGATATTTAATCAATCACACATTATGTTAAAAAATGAGAATAAGAAGGCAACATGTATATAACAGAAGTTAAAATATTAATGAAAAGAAACTACTCTCCAATGTTTAACATTTGCTATTTCCCAACTAATGTAAACATAAAGAAAAGAATTACAACAAATATAGGAGTATATAACACGTAGTGACCCACAACTAATAGACAGCCCATGAATGTCATAAGCTAGGGACATTAAATCCAAAACCATTTCGACATACTGTAATCCTCTTAACTGTTGATAAAATTGAGAAATCGAATAATCTCTAATCCTCTAGTATTGTCTTAGCATATTGTCCCTGAAATATTTTTGAAAGACGTTACGTTGATTAGCTATGAGCATTCTTTTCATGTCTACTTATCTTGGAGCAAAAACGTGTTGAAGTGATCTATTAGATGTTTAAGCAAATTTCAGCCAAGATCATAAATAATAACTAGAGATTGTCGAGAAAAAGCCAATTTAAGAAACATCCAACACTTGTAAATAGTAATATATACTCTCTTTAGCCAATATTTTGATTGATGAAGAGACATCATGGACCAACCAAAAAGCCAACGAGCCCACACAATGTTAGTATGTTACCTTACCTTCAATGATCCTCTTATGCCATTAAGTTAACCTAATTATTTAGTGCCAATTTGATTTAGCTAGCGTTTGTCCATAGATTCCCAAATATTTTTGACAAATATTATTTGGGTGAAAATTTGGGTGAAATTTCACCATTGTTTGGCCATAGTATTTGGAAAATATATTTCACTTTTTTAAGAAATATGATTTATACCCATAAGTTTTAAAAACTATCAAAATTAACCATAAGTTTGTATAGCAAGATAGAAACGTCGACGTAACAAGATTCATGACTTCCGCAACAAGTCAGTTTGATCTTCGTTGCAACAAATAACAAGTAGTGAAGCACGACTATTATTCCTTTCAAAGATAAAAATTAGTGTAGAATTTGAATAAATAGAGTGTGTTTTTGTAAATGATAAAAGTTTGGTGTAGAATTTGAATTTTTAAAAGCTCCAAAATAATGAGATTTGGCCCAAATACTAGTTTTTTCTAGTTTTTGGAAATTTCAGTTATTTGCCAAAAACATTTGCCAAATAATGACAAATTGTATGGGCAAACACTATTTGCCAAATTTCCCCCCAAATTTTACTTGGGAAATCTATGGTCAAACGGGTCCTTAGTTGATTAGAAGTAATCGATAAGCATTAAGTGTTACTATTAATATTATTAAATAATAATTATGTGTTTAACTGTAAGCGTTAAAATAATAATAAACAATTAATGTGTTTGGTAATTAAAATGTGTTCATAAACCCTTTCTGTTAAAATAATCAAGATATTATAAGTTGTTTGATAAAATATAATTTAGAAATATCTTTAAATGAAAAAGGAACAACGAAAATGAAAAGGAGAGGAGGCATGGAGTTAGGCATTTTGTTTTGTGCCTAATATATTAGAGATGAAATAGTAAAATTCTCGGTCAAATCAAAAGTGCTAATAAATTGAAAATCTTAATTTGGGGTGATCAAATGCTTAAATAAGTCAAAACACAAGTATAAACTTCCTCAAATAGACTCCTTATATACTCATTTATGATCATTTTAGGCGTTATTTATTTTTATTAAGACTAAAATGTCTGAATTTAAATATACATCTTAATATTAAGATGTGCATTAAGATTAAAATCTCTGAATTTGAATACACATTCGAATATTAAGGTATTGTATTAAGATCTAAATACTAAATAATTAAGACTGTTGTTCTTTTAACATTTGAATACATTAAATTTATCACATTAAAAATGGCGACTAGTGGTGGTGGTGAATGATAATGGTGGTTGGCGATATCTAATGGTGACTAATAATGATGATTGTCAGTAGTGATTGATGATTATTGTGGAAATGGTGGTTGGAGGTGATGATTGTAAATGGTAGCTAGTGGTGGCTGATTGTAATGATTGAAAAAAATGATTGTTGTGAGTGATGGGTGGTGGTAGTTGATAATGGTGAGTGGTGGGGATAGCGATAAATGGATGAAATGATGAACTGTCACTTTTGTAGAAGTTTTTGAATGAAATATCTTAATGATATTGAGACTTAGTTACAGATCTTAAATCATTCAAACCTATTTTGATCCATTGTCACGATCCAATATCTCCTAAGACGTGATAACACCTACACCTCAACTCGTAGGCAAACCAATTTCAGTTTTAATCAATTTCGATTATCAATAAGTATAATTAAAGACACCTGAAAGCAATAAATGACATACCATATGTTTGATATAATAAAAAATGCGAAAATACAATCAAAATTCAAAAACCCGGTGATATGAGTCAAGAGCTCTACAAAGTTGAAATAGATACAACCGATAATATGAATTCACTATTTGAATAAGAAAGTTAGAAAAAGGTAAGATAAGGAAAAAGTCTAGTGTTGCAGATTAGTTAAGAATCTCACCATGAAATCCCGATACAACTGCATCTAAACACAACTATGAGCTCCACTAGTACCAATATTCGTATCTGCACCAAAAGTACAATTAAATATAGCATGAGTACATAAATTAATTTAGGCGTATTCAGCAAGTATTATCAATCAAACCCCAAGCTAGTGACGAGGCTTAATCTTAGAGATAATTTCTTAATCATGCATGGTAAGCCATCAATAAATAAAGGATAACTAATAGATAAAGAATAATTAATGAAATTAAGAAAATTAACAGTACAGATTATCTACCAAATCAGCTTACTAATTAAGCACAAATACTCCATATGAAATAACATACACAAATAAAATCCAATATCAATGATACAACACTGACTCTATATCTAACTCAACACAATACAACTACATGTGCATACACTTCCTCGTGGGGGGTGTCCCACAAGTAGTGATACATGAAGGGGAATCACATTTGATCCATTGATACGCTTAAAATTATGCCATAAGATGATGTAACATGATCGTATGCAAAAATAGTAACCCAATAAAGGTTGGAATCAATTCCAATGGAAATAAGAAGAAATATTACAGATATGAATTCATGTAAATTTAACTTATTACTAAGAGAATCTATTAAATAAAGGTTAGCGCTTTGAGGTCATTCAAACTACTTTTATCAAATCTTAATCCGCTTTTTCAAGAAAAGCTAAAATATTATGACGCAGATTGATATCTATAACTATCAACGTATCAAGAAAAAACAAGAAGAGTTTGATACCCTAATTTTTGAAAATCATGCAATTCACAAAAACCTAAAGAATGATACACTCCACTGGATTCACAACTTCAGTAGATGATTTAGCTACTCATGATTGAAAAAAAATAATTACAATAATTAACTGAAGTCATAATCTTTACATTGGATAAAAGATAAAAGAAATACTTCGTTCTTGACAAAACTCGAAAACTAGAGAGAGAAAATATTGAAAACTAAAACTTTCATAATTGAAAAAAATGTGAGACTTCCTATTATAAAAACTCTATGAATAATATTTATAATGGATCACAAATTTAAAATCCTAACTAAATTATATTATCTGCAGAACACTTTTTTTGCACATCCTATGAACTTTTTCATGATGATATTCACGATACATATTTCAATCCACGGCCATGGATATTCTTCTTCTGATAATTTTTCAGCTTTTTATCCTTTGGTCATTTTGATTTTTAATACCTATAAAACAATATTCTATCATTAAAAACACATAAAATCTTGCAAAAGGACATATAAGATTTCAATAAAAAATATCGAATGTGTAACGACCAGGTTCATCGTTACGGGTAAACTTTTCGTGCCAAGTTTTGAGTCAGAAAACTTCCAGATTTGGGAGTTGAAAATTTTGGGCTAGGCCAATTTTGGAGCAACGTATGGTCTAGGGAAATCCGGGTAAAGATTGGGTAACGTGTCTGGTTTTGAGCTAGTTTTCCATTTAGCTAAGACATAAAGGAGTTCAGGGGACTTTTCAGAATTGAATTCGGGTAAGTGAACTCTCGGTATTGAAGTTGACGTGAGGGAGTTATTCTGGAACGTCAGAAAATTGAGTGTATTGTAAAATAGACCAATTTGGAGGACTTTATGACTTTTTGTACCGTGTCAACCACCATAGTGGTTCACACACCGCCATAGCGACCTCCACCGTAGCGGAGAAAATACTACTACAGCGGAAGTCAATGTCGGTCAGATCGCTATAGCAGATGGTTCCGCTATGATGGAACTGCTATAGCGGAGCGTGGACCGCTATAGCGGATCATGATGAGATTTAATGCAGAAACTTCTCCAAAATAGTCAGTTTTTCATCAAAGACATTTTGGGAGAAAGGCAAGGCGATTTTGGGTGATTTTCATCAGTTTTCCACTAATTTTCATCCTAAAGGTAAGAATTCTACTCCCCAAACTACGTACTATATTTTCTATGCTATAGAACTGCTAGGGGTGGACTTGGAAAAAGCTTTGAAATGACCTAGGATGGTAGAATCCTGGGGAAAAGGGGATTCTATGGTGTAGATGTTCTTGGGTGTTGTTAATTTCATTAGATTATGATCATGTGACCTTAATTCCCTAAATGCATTCATAAAATGGTAGGAATAGGTGAATTAATGGTGGAAAAACCCATAAAAAGGGTGGAATGATCATGGTCGGCCTGGGGTTTGAGAATTTTGCATAATCCAGGTAACTAGTAGGCCGTAAGGATTAATTTTGGTTATTGTGTGTTGTTTTAGACCAAGAACCGACAAGAACTTTGAAAAACGGGAAAACTCTGGTTGAGTAGAGCTTGAAATATTTCGAGGTAGGTGATGGTTATTGATTTCTAGTATGCATTATGTGTTCACGTACTATTCTGTAGTGGTGTATGAGTTGCATGTTTATGAAATAAATTGTGAATGTCTAGTTGTTCGGTAATCAGTCTTATGAAATGAACTTCTTTTATTTGCTTGTTGATTTTACAAGTATATTTGTTTATTGGTTGTGATTGATTGAACTTGTTTGACATTCAGTTGGCTCGAGTACCACGCCAGGTATGAAAATTACTAATGGTTGACTCAGGTAGTACACTTGGTATGGGTATACTAATGGTTGGCTGGGGTACCATGCCTGGTACAAAAATTTCTAATGGTTGGCTAGGGTACCACGCCTGGTATGGATTATTTTAATTATATTATTGTATTCTTTCGATGGTTTCATGAGTGGATCGGGTTATATTCTCGAATTGTGAATTCTACATATGGTCCATGAGAGGCCGGGTGATTTTATTTAAATATGAGTTTGATCTTAGTGTGGACCGGAATTGCATGTCTAACACTTAGATGATGTTAGGGGGATTCTTGGTGGGTCCGGGTTATGTGAAAAAAGGTATATGTTATTATTTTTGAGTGTGGTCAATGGTTGCTTTTTGGTTCATGTGTTTAATGAGCTAGGGGAGGGGCTTAATATCGGTTGTTTGTTGACTTGTTACATATTTCATGTACCTTACTATGTTATGGTTCACTGTTCATGTTATGTTTATTGGAACTCACCGATGATCCTACCAGTACACGGTATTTGTGTACTGACTCTGCACTTGCTTTTCTTTTTGTGAGTACAGGCAATCTTCCGGTGGCTGACACGCGACCTCACCTGTAGTCCCAGTGCTTTCATACATCAAGGGTGAGCTGCTTTGGTTGATCTACCTTGGTTTCTTCCTGTTAGTTGTAGCCCACTAGTTTTGGGCTTAGACCGAACTTATTTTGAGGTTGCATCCCCATATTTTCTAGATAATTTGGTAGCATATTTTGGTATGATGACTTACAGGTTCTAGGGAGGATATTTTCGCAGTTTATGATTTGGTGTTTTGGCATTTTATTACTAGTTTATTTTATGCTTTGGTTTTAAGCTGCTACAATGCTTAAGTATTGGGTCGGTATTAGTTCGCTCACCCGAAGTTATTGGGAGGGTATCACTCACGGCGGTATGGGTCATGACAAAGATGGTATCAAAGCCCTAGGTTCGTTGATCTCATCATACAAAAACAGGTCTAGTAGAGTCTTGAAGAATGGTACAGAGACGTCTGTACTTTTTTCGAGAGGCAATAGGACTTTAGGAAAACTATCTCTTCTTTCTTCCTTCATACTATACATGATTCCAATTGGTATCTGATGATACAAATTGGTATCTGACTTCGTTCACTTTTTTGTTCGTAGATGATTAACACAAGGAATAATGGAGTAAGATCAGTGGTCCCAACAGTGGGCCCAGCTGTCCAAGAAAGAGGAAAGGGCAGGGGCAGGGGAAGTGGCCGAGGTAGAGTAACACCCTCTAGGGGTGGAGCTCAAGCGGCTGCAGGAGCACGTGAGGTGACCCCTCCCCCACCCCAAGATTAGGTTGAAGAGGAGGTCGAGGTTGCTATTGAGGAGGAGCGGATTCAGGTATTTTTGAAGGGCTTGAATACGGATTTACAGGTGTTATCGATGCACATGTCTCATGACAGCGAATGAGCACGAGATACTGACCAAGTTCCATAAGGTGAAACCTCCTACGTTTCAAGGTACTAAAAAAGAAGATGCTTATGAGTTCATATTGGACTGTTATGAGAGGCTGCACAAGCTGGGCATTGTGCATTAACATGGGGTTGAGTTTGTCACTTTTCAGCTGTGGGGTGATACTAAGCAGTGGTGGAGGTCTCATGTGGAATGTCAGTCACCTATTTTTCCCACACTGACTTGGGAGCAGTTTCACGCTCTCTTCTTAGAGAAGTATGTACCTCGTACTTTGAGAGATTGCAAAAAGGATGAATTCCTGTCTCTAGAGCAGGGTAACATGTCAGTCTCTTCTTACCAGGCTAAGTTTCATGCCTTGTCTCATTTTGCTACACAGTTGTTGGGTTCTAAGGAGTTATGCATTTTGGTAAGAAGGGCAAGCTCAACCCTCGGTTCATTGGACCGTTCAAAGTTCTTGAGATTGTAGGGCCAGTGGCTTATATGTTAGCACTGTCGCCTAATTTGTTGGGTGTCCATCCGGTATTTCATGTATCCATGCTAAAGCAATACCGTAGAGATGGGGACTACATCATTAAGTAAGATAAGGTGTTATTTGATAAGGATCTGAGCTATGAAGAGGAACCGTTTGTGATTCTTGATCGGAATGTCCAGAAATTGAGAACAAAGGTGATCATCATAGTAAAGGTTAAAAAGAAGCATCTTTCGGTTGAGGAATCTACTTGAGAAACTGAGAAGGACATGCGGGACAAGTACCCTCACTTGTTGAGGATTCAGGTACTACACTTTTCTTTTTGTATTTCCATAATTTTGGGTTTGATCATTCGGGGATGAACGATGGGTAAATTGGTATCTATTATAATGACAGAGTTCGTCGTTACAGGTAAATATTTTGTGCCAAGTTTTAAGTCAGAAAACTTCCAGATTTGGGAGTTCAAAATTCTGGGCTAGGCTAGTCTCGATCGGTTTTGGAGTGAGCTATGGTCTAGGGCAATCCGGGTGAAGATTGGGTAACCTGTCTGGTTTTGAGCTAGTTTTCCATTTAGCTAAGACATAAAGGAGTCCGAGAGACTTTTCATAATAGAATTCGGATAAGTAGAACTCCCAGTATCAAAGTTGACGTGAAGGAGTTATTCTGGAACGTCAGCAAATCGAGTGTGTTATAAAATGGATAAATTTGGGAGAATTTATGACTTTCTATCCTATGTCAATCGCCGTAGAGGTTGACACACCACCATAGCGACCTCCACTGTAGTGGAGAAAATATTGCTACAACAGAAGTAAGCGTCGGTCAGCATCGCTATGGCGGATGGTTCCACTACGGTGGAATCACTATAGCGGAGCGTGGCCACTATAACGGAGAGTAACGGGATTTAATGCAGAAACTTTTCTAAAATAGTTAGTTTTTCATCAAAGATATTTTGGGAGAAAGGCAAGGCGATTTTGGGCGATTTTCATCATTTTCCACCAATTTTTATCCTAAAGGTAAGAATTGTACTCCCCAAACTCCGTACTATCTTCCCTATGCTATAAAACTGCTAGGGATAGACTTGGGGATAGGTTTGGAATAATCTAGGATGGTAGAATCTGGGGAGTAAAGGGATTCTAGGGTGTAGAAGTTCTTGGGTATTGTTAATTTTATTAGATTATGATCATGTGACCTTAATCCCCTAAATGCATCCATAAAAATGGTAGGAATAGGTGAATTAATAGTGGAAAATCTATAAAAAGGGTGGAATGATCATGGTTGGCCTGGAGTTTGAGATTTTTGCATAATCTGGGTAACTAGTAGGCCATAAGGATTGATTTTTGGTTATTGTGTGTTGTTTTAGACCAAAAACCGACAAGAACTTTGTGAAACGAGAAAACTTCGGTTGAGTAGAGCTTGGAATATTTCAAAGTAGGTGATGGTTATTGATTTCTAATATGAATTATGTGTTCACGTACTATTCTATAGTAGTGTTTGAGGTTCATGTTTATGAAATGAATTGTGAATGTTTAGTTGTCCGGTAATCAGTCTTGTGAAATGAACTTCTTTTGTTTTCTTGTTGGTTTTACAAGTATGTTTATTTATTGGTTGTAATTGATTAGACTTGTTTGATATTTGGTTGGCTCGGGTACCATGCTTGGTACGAGAATTACTAACGGTTGGCTTGGGTACCACGCCTGATATGGGTATACTAACGGTTGGCTCGAGTACCATACGTGGTACGAGAATTTATATTGGTTGGTTCAGGTACCATGCCTGGTACAAATTATTTCAATTGCATTATTGTATTCTTTTAATGGTTCCATGAGTGGATTGGGTTATATTCTTGAACTGTGAATTCTGCATATGGTCCATGAGAGACCGGCGATTTTATTTAAATGTGAGTTTGATCTTAAGGGGATCCTTGATGGGTCCAAATTATGTAAAAAAGGGTATATGTTGTTGTTTTTGGGTGTGGTCCATGGTTGCTTTTTGGTTCATGTGTTTAATGAGCTAGGGGAGGGTCTTAATATCTGATTGTTTGTTGATTTGTTACATGTATCCTGTACCTTACTATGTTATACTTAACTGTTCATATTATGTTTATTGGAGCTGACCGATGATCCTACCAAAATATGGTGTTTGTATATTGACTCTGCACTTGCTTTTCTTTTTGTTAGTACATGCAATCTTCTAGTGGTTGACACACGACCTCACCTGTAGTCCCAGCGCTTTCAGACATCAAGGGTGAGCTACTTCGATTGAGCTACCTTGGTTTTTTTCTGTTAGTTGTAGCCCATTTATTTTGGGCTTAGACCTTGCTTATTTTGGGGTTGCATCCCCATATTTTCTAGACAATTTGATAGAATATTTTAGTACGATGACTTTCAGGTTCTAGGGAGGATGTTTTCGCAGTTTATGGTTTGGTGTTTTGGGATTTTATTGCTAGTTTATTTTATGCATTGATTTTAAGCTACTAGAATAGTTAAGTATTAGATCTGTATTGGTTCACTCACCTGGGAGTATTGGGTGGGTGCCACTCACAACAATCTAGGTCTTGACAGAATGTGCCCTAATTTCAAGACACATCAATGCCCCCAATTTGAATCCTTTTCTTATATAAACTAAGTCACATAAGACACTGAACTATAACTAAGTCTAAGCATAACAAAATAAGATATCAACAGTAATTTTCATAAGTCTCTACATACATTGGTTTCCCTCTCTATTTTCATTTTTAAAATACATTGACTCACTCCTAATTGACAAAACTAATAATGCAACTTCTATTTGTGATATTATACTCTATCAACTCTATAGTGTATATAAGAGACCCAGTTAGAAAAGTTAAGTTAATCAATTTTTTCAATTTAAATGCCCTCACATAGATCAAAGAAATTTATCAAAATAACACACATATATAATGAACAAATGCGATAAAAAAGACTAAGGAGAAGAGAAATATTCACACTCATAATGAATTCCATATACTATATATGCAGATACCATAAAGTTGCCTTTATTTTCTGTTGTCACCATCTCTAGAATGCTCAGTTAAGATCACGTAAGGACTTTTCTAAGATTGTAACATAGGCTTCAGAACAGATAGGATACATATTTTTTTAAAAAAATATTGACTACACTCTCCTTGAATACTGTATTTTTACCTTTGTAACCTTTTATTCTTCTTTTCTTCCCTTCGCTTCTATTTTATTTTCTTTTAATGACTTTAGTTTGGTGCTTTTATATCTTTTTATTTACATTTTTACTTTGTTTTTCTCTATTTTTTTCTACCACACTAGGTCATGATCTATATATAACTGTTTTTCACCATTAATTTAGGCTTGAAGCCTCAATTATCACTATATTTTTCACCCTTTAATCCCAACTTAGATTATTTAGGCCTTATATTTCATTATCAGTGTCAAGAAGAGACAAATTCAAAAATAGAATTACATTTACACAAGGTAGTTAGATTTTTATTAAGGGTGTCTAGTGGGCTGGGCCAGCAAAAATTAAACCGGCCGGTTCAAGATTGGATTGGTTATCGGGTTAGCCCATTTCGGGTCCAATTGGTTCGGTCCCAAAAGGATTCTTTGTGACCAATATGATTTTGGATTTTGCCAAGTCGGGTTGGGTTTCATTAATAAAATATATTTTTTAAATTTATTTTTAATTTATTAATAATTTTTTTTTTATTATTTAAAAAACTGGGCCAGACTGAGTCGGGTCAAGTCGATTAACTGGTATGACTAACAATGTGATATTACCAGTTTTAACATATTTTAGGTTATGGAACCAAAAATTAAAACGGTCGATTTTGATTATAGTAGGCGATCTAGAGCAACCCAACCCTTTAACTTTAAGTCAGATCAAACTGGATTTTTATGGGGTAGGGCCAGTCCAGTTCTAGGTTAACTCGGCCATATTAACACCCTTAGTTTCAGTTATGACTAGCCAACAAAAAAGTTTAAAAGCTCAAAATGAGAAACTAGAGATACTGTTTATCATTTGGAAGGCTTATTTAAACTAAACTAGATTGTGTTATACAAAAAAAGCTTAATTTTATCTCTACAATTCAGCTATCATCATACATGCGGCATAACTAATCAAAAAAATTGTATATTGCATACATAAACACAAAAATAATACTAAGTACTCACACACACAATGACACTAAACTTTATGTAGCTTTAATTCTCTAACTTCTAAACTAGTACTCTAAGCATTTAGCAACTTTAATGTGACAAAAAGAAATTTACATATCAATATGTACTATTGGAGTTCATACAATTATTTTTTTGGAGGGGTCCATTTTTACAATAAAAATAAGTTTCATGCCATCAGCAAATAGATTACTACCCTTTAAGTCAACCTACTATATTCTACCTAAACTAAACAAGTCTTATTCCCTTAAGAAAGTCATTTACAAATTTATTATTAGAAAAATTCATTATCGTAGACTCAATTATACCTAAATATTCCCCAATTCAGCGCCAAAATAACTTCCCAAAAAGATCCTGGCTAAGAAAAATCAAGAGGTGACTCTACTAGGTTTAACATGCCATGTAGATGCTCAGACTTAACAGGCACAAACCAAGCAACCACCCTCAACATAAAAATATGCAATGTCCTCAATGCATTAAAATTAATACAAGAAAAGGGGTTTAGGACTCCCTGAGGTGTTTTACACATAGTTCTATCCACAACGCAATCCACAATTTGTGGATAGGAGCTGCTGTCAAACTTTGATCTGCTTCGACTTCCAACTTCATCAACCTGCACAACCTGCTTCTTGCACCACAGTAAAAACTCAAAATAAAATAAGTTAATCTAAAAATCATAAACTTGGTTGTCTCCTAAAAAATGCTTAATTTATTATCGTGACACAATGCTGATATTACATTAATTAGTGCCTTCAGGATATGGGAAGTCTCTCAAATGATACTTCTAGACCACTTTCTCATCCTTGGCATTGCCCAAATAATGCTTGATTCTCTGTCCATTAACTTTGAAAGTTCGTGAACCATCTTCTATGAGCAACTCAATAGCTATATATACTGATGTATTTACCACTTTGAATGATCTCGATCATTTGAACTTTAATTTTTTTGGTAAAAGATTCATCTTGAGTTGAATAACAACCTAGGTCATCAGGTAGGAATTATCTCTTTTATAATCTTCTAGTCATGAACCTATTTCATACACTCTTTATTCAAAATTGCACTCTCATAAGCTTGGAACTGGAACTCATCCGGTTCATTAAGTTATGTCAACCTTATATTTGCAGCATCTTTCCACTCAAAGTTTAACTTTTTCAGTGCTCACATTATTTTGTGCTCTAATTCAATCGGTAAATGTCAAACTCTGTCAAATATCAGCCGATAAGGAAATGTCCCAATAAGAGTCTTGGAAGCTATTCTATGGGCTCATAGAGTATCATCTATCTTTCTTGGTTAGTTGGTCCAGTTTGCATTTGTCACGACCTGATTTCTCGGTCAAGATGGCACCTACAACCCCCTAGTAGGCGAACCAATTCCCGTAGCCCAGGACAGTTAGTAATGGGCTACTATCTAACAAATAAGCGGAAGAATAGTTTAATAAGCAAAAGTAAGAGAGTGAGATGAGGAGAATGGATAACAGGAGTATATATATACATATGCGGAAACTAAACTCAACCCCAAGACCTGGTATCATAGTATAGAGCCAAAACTACATACATGGAGTGCAAACTATCCAAAACAATATATACAGATGTCTCTGAATGGTAATAGAGTACATAAAGCAAAAGATAAACTAAAGCTAAGCTCCGATCGCCAAGAGATCACCCTCAGTCTGAAGTAATCCCCAACAGATCTCCAAGCATGACTTACAAAGATCTAATGGCGATGGCCCGCGCTAGGACCTGCACCCAAAGATGCAGGGGGTTAGGGTGAGCACCAAATGCGAAGCATAAGGTACACAGTAGGTATCACAGGCCGACTGGGCACATATAAGATAAAAGCGTAGTAACAGACAGAATAGAAGCAAGTAGTCACAGAAATCAACGAAAGGGTACACAGGAACTAGCTCAGAGGGAAGTCAACAGAACCACATGTGAGGCCAGCAAGCAAAATATATACACCATAGGCACAGGTAAAAGTAAGAAACAATGCACCTGGGGTCCTTGCAATAACAGTGTATACATAATAAGTTTACAAAATGGACGGTATACCGGTAACCTCAAGTGTAAGAAGAGGGAAAGAGTAATGATAGGCATGCTCAGAGACATGAATCAAACTCAACTAATCATATCAATCTCAATCCAAAAACTAACAGTTTAGCAGTAACCAATTTCATTCTTAACCGTAACAGGGAATAATTATGTAAGTAAATAGCAAGAGTCTACCTACAGTCCCACGGCTGCCCATACAACCGAGGAACACAAACAAGTGAAAACAAACCCTCCGGCATCCCATACTACCGGAGCGTACAATCAAAAAACAACAAACAAGGGTGGAGCCTCAAACAATAAATGATATGATGCATGAAATTCTCAAGTGAAATGGTATCTCTGTATGTACCTCCTCCGGTGCCGATCCGGCCCAGCAGGTAGGTTCCATGGAAGGACACTGCCCGTATACCTCTACTCCAGCGTATACCCTTCCTCCGACACACGCAGCCCGCAGCCCCAGGCCCGGATGGCAAGGTCCATGGAGGTCCCTGACCCCATACTAAAACTCAGTATCAAAACATGTCGTCCGGAAGCAAGTCCGGTTCCAAGATAGAGATCCAGTCTCGAATATGCATGCCCAAACCCTGTCCAGGACTAAAGTAGTAGGAAAATATCTCAAAAACCCCTCCGAGGGTGCCCGGGCATAACCAAGTCTAAACAGTAGAAAGTCATCTCAGGTGCTCGGTCCGACCGAGGCTAAAATCATCTCAAGTAGCAAGAAAACTCAACTAGCACCCCGGCCCTGTCGAGTCTAGCGTTAATCGTAAAACTGATGATTTAAATCATAATTTTACTTTCTTTTACCCAAATATATTCACAAGTTAAATCAAACCATTTCCAAATTATTTCCATCAAAAACGGGCCCCCAGGGCCATGCAAGGTTTAGAAAATAGTGTCAGTAGGCCCGAAGCCCAAACCGTAGTAAATCTTGGATAAAACCTCTTTATATGCATGGAAATGGTATAATCAAACACAATAGCTGCCTAGCAGCTCACAATCAACCTATCGACCCTGCACAGGACCATAGCTACTCAGCAAGCATAACCAGCCTAGAAGGATAATTCTATGCCCGGGACTCGCGGACTTTCCCAATATCCCACCTTCTATGTTCCAGAGTCAACAAGGTCTCACAGGACCACAAGGGAAAATAAAATATATCGGCAAGTACTACAAGCAACGGAGGAACAAAAGTAGGCGGACATGAATAAAGCGGTCGAGGTCTGTGGTACCAACCTAATAAACCAACCCAAGGATGCCAGCTAGTATAATTTTATCCTATATATGCGGAGTCTAGGGAAAATAAACCGTAACCTACCTGTCGTCCGACGACAAGCTGCTAGGATGACAATGTCCAAGCCCGAACCGCTTTGAAAAGCTCCAAAATGAAATCAAACTCGAACTTAGGCTTGAATAACTTGACGTAGATAATTGATAATCAAATATTGCATCAAAATCCTTTGTTTCGTTAATGTGAATGTACAAAAACATATCTTGTGCAAATGTTAGTAAAAGAACTTTGTAGAGAAATTGGTTGCCAAAATGATGAGCAAATGGATAACTGCAAATATATATATATTCTGCAAAGCATTGACCAAATGCATACTACACTTAATTAAAATGTCCAAGTTTGACATGTGGCAGCCCCCAATTATTGAGAAATTGTTGTACTATTTCCTCCACTTCCACGTGGAAGTGGAGGTGGCACTCCTGGACTGATATTATTCCACTATGTATGTACTCGGGTATTGCATAAATTCGTAATAAAATACATATATTATTTTGAATATACCACAATTAATGAAAAATTATTTCGAATAAAGCCTTTTATATATAATAGTAATTTTTAACATAACTAAATATACTATCCTCGTTAAAATATTAATAACTTATAAAACCTTATAAAGTAAATACATACACAATTTTGTCATAACAAAAGTATTTTAGGAAGGCAAATAAAAATAAAACTTTTTGCCACATTCAACTTTTAAATTAAATATTTTCAAGTACGCACGATTTTGATACTCAAGAACTCTCTTTGAACCCTCCCTTATGTTTTCTCGCTGTTTCAGAACTGAAATGGCGTTTTAAAACGTGAAGTTGAGGCTTTAAATCGATTTTGACCAGACCCGGTTCGCGACCCGGTTTCTGCCAGACAGTCCGCGGTAAAACAGTCATAACTTTTTACTCCGAGATCAGTTGGACGTGAGGTTTTATGCGTTGGAAACTAGACTCGTAGACCTTCGATTTGGTATTTCGGGGGACTTCTAACTCTTTATATATTGAGAGAAAAGCTCTGAGATATTTTACCCAAAGTTCAGAAAATTTATTAAAGAAACTTACGATAACTTTTGCCGACTTGCTTGACTTCAAAACTTATCATACGACCAAACAAATGGACCCGACACCAAAATACCGGTCCCAACAAGCCTTAAATGACTTGGGGCCGCTACAAACAAGCTCTAACGGTACAAGGAAAAAGTATACGTGGAAATAACCGGAATGGTCATTACATCATCCACTACTAAAAAGGACTTTCGTTCTCGAAAGTCAAGGTCAAGGGGGTACCTGAAGGCTCAAACAGCTGCGGGTACTGAGCCCGCATATCTCTCTCGGTCTCCCAGGTAGCCTCCTCGACTTGACGGTGCCTCCACTGAACCTTAACAACCGGGATCTCTCGAGACCTCAATCTCCTGACATCTCTGGCCAAAATAGCTGCCGGCTCCTCAACAAAGGCTAAACCCTCACCCAACTGAACTGAATCCCACTGCAACACATGAGACTCATCTGGGACATACCGACGCAACATCGAAAGATGAAATACAGGATGTATAGTTGAAAACATCGGAGGCAAGGCTAGCTAATAGGCAACGCTACCAACCCTCTAAAGAATCTCCAACGGCCCAATGTACCTGGGGCTAAGCTTGCCCCGCCTACCAAATCTCATCACGCCCTTCATGGGCGATACACGGAGAAACACCAAGTCACCAACACTAAACTCCAAGGCACGAAGCCTACGATCAACATAACTCTTCTGCCTGCTCTGAGCTGCCCGATGTCTGTCCTGAATCGCTCGAACCTGATCTAAGGAATCTCGAAGCAAATCTGTGCTCTGTGGCCTAGAACTAAAACCATCAAACCAACCTACCGGTGATCTGCAACTCCTGCCATACAAAGCCTCAAAAGGTGCCATGCCGATACTCGAATGGAAACTGTTATTATAAGCAAACTCTGCCAAGGGAACAAACCGATCCCAAGAACCTCAAAAGTCAAGAATACAGGCCAGAAGCATGTCTTCCAGAATCTGAATGGTCCTCTCGGACTGGCCATCTGTCTGAGGGTGGAAAGCGGTACTAAGATGAACCTCTGTACCCAAATCTCGCTGAATAGCCCTCCAGAACTGAGATGTGAACTGAGTGCCGCGGTCTGAAATGACTAGAAGCCTGGGACGCCCGCTGCACCAGAACAATTCACAAGGTAGATCTGAGCTACTCTCGTCCATAAGGATATCTGAACGGCAAGAAATGTGCTGACTTAGTCAGCCTATCAACAATCACCCATATGGAATAAAACCCATGAGAAGTACGAGGCAAACCAACAACAAAGTCCATAGTAATCCCTTCCCACTTCCACTCTGGAATGGGAAGTCGCTGCATCAAACCACCAGGTCTCATGTGCTCGAACTTAACCTGCTGACAGTTCAAGCACCGAGATACGAAATCCGCTATATCCTGCTTCATACCACTCCACCAGTAAAGCTGTCTCAAGTCTCTATACATCTTTGTTGTGCCAGGGTGAATGGAGTATCTAATACAATGTGCCTCATGAAGTATCAACTGAATCAAATCACTAATCCTCGGAACACAAAGGCGACTATCAAACCTCAGAACCCCATCTGAATCTAGAGTAGCCCGACTGGTCTCACCCTGAACAACCCGATCACGAAGGTCACCCAACTGCTGATCTCAAACTGACGGCTTCGAATCTGATCACCTCAAAGTAGAACGAACTCAACACTGGCGGACTTGCTAGGATCGACAAGTCAAGCCTAACCAAACGGTTAGCCAACGGACTGGCTGTCAAGGCAACGGTCCGCTCTGAAATGAAAAGAGAAGCTGGCTCCCCATACTCACTGTTCTGAACTAAGGCATCGCTACCCATTTCCACTTGCCCAGATGATAACGAATAGTGAGTATAGTCCCCTTCAGTACTCGACCCATCTCCTCTGTCTTCAAGTTAACTCCCCGCTGACATCGGACATACAAAGTATGGTGATCGCATGAAGCATCTCCACATGAATCCATATCAGGTAATGCTCAGAATCCTTAAGCGTCGATACCGCCCGCCAACTCTAAGTCATGAGTGGGGTATTTCGCTCGGACATTTCGCCCTGCCTCGATGCAATACTGCTATTTCGACGCTAGCTCGCATAACACACATCTCAACCCAGAGCCAACCCAGAAGCATCACAGTAAACGGAGAAGCTCTGACTTCTCCCGGCAAAGTCAAAACTGGAGCTGAAGTTCAATAAGGCCTTAGCCTCTGGAAGCTATCCTCACCACTGATCGACACTGAAATGGGACATCCTTCCTAGTCAGCATAGTCAAGGGTGCTGCTATGGAGGAAAATCCCTCAACGAACCGTCTGTAGTAACCTGCTAACCCAATAAAGCTGCGGACCTCAGTAGCAGTAGTAAGTCTAGGCCAATCACAAACCGCAACAATCTTTCCCGGGTCAACCCTAATCCCATCCTTGGACACCACGTGCCCTAGGAATGCAACTGACTCAAGCCAAAACTCGCACTTTGAGAACATGGCATAAAGCCGATGATCTCTCAAAGTCTGGAGTATAACCCTCAAGTGCTGCTCATGCTCATCTCTACTACTCGAGTATACCAAATTGTCGTCTATAAAAACTATCACAAATGAGTCCAAATACTGGCCAAGAACCCTGCGCATCAAGTTCATAAAGGCTGCGGGGGCATTAGTCAACCCAAAAGACATCACCAGGAACTCATAATGGCCATAACGTGTCCTGAATGCTGTCCTGGGGATGTCCTCCGCCCTAATCCGCAACTGATGGTAGCCAGACCTCAAATCAATCTTCGAAAACATGACTGAACCCTGAAGCTGGTCAAACAAGTCATCAATCCTCGGCATCGGATACCTATTCTTCACTGTCACCCTATTCAATTGCCGATAATAAAAACACATGCGCACCGACCCATCCTTCTTCTTCACGAAGAGTATAGGAGCATCCCAAGGTGACACACTAGGTCTAATAAACCCTTTAGCTAACAGATCCTGGAGCTGCTCCTTAAGCTCTCTTAACTCAGCAGGAGCCATACGGTAAGGAGAAATAGAAATGGGCCTGGTGCCCGCTCAATAGAGAAATCAATATCTCTCTCAGGTGGAAGGCCTGGCAGGTCGGTAGAAAACACATCGAGGAAGTCTCTAACCACAGGAACAGACTCAGGAGAAGTAGGGTCAGCACTAACACCTCGGACATATGCTAGATAAGCTAAACACCCACAGGAAATTAACTTCCTAGCTCGAAGACAAGAGATGATCCCAGATGGTGCATGGCTAACAGAACCCTGCCACACAACCGGGGATACACCGGGCACAGCTATGGTAATGGTCTTGGCATAACAATCCAAAACCACACGGTGAGGGGATAACCAGTCCATGCCCAGTACCACATCAAAATCTAGCATATCAAGAATCATCAAAACACCCCAAGTCTCTGAATCACCAATAGACAGCATACAAGATCTCACAATCCGATCCACTACTAAAGAATCTCCTACTGGGGTCAAAACAAAAATAGGAACATATAATGGCTCACTAGCCAACCCCAAACAAGGCACAAAGTAGGCAGATACATATGAACAAGTGGATCCAGGATCAAATAAAGCCATAGCAGACTGATGGCACACAGAAATCGTACCTGTAATCACAGCATCTGAGGCCTCTGCCTCTGGTCTCCTAGGGACCACGTAAAACTGACGACGACCTCCACCTGCCCGACCGCCATCCCTACCACCTGCTCTTCCACGCGGAGCACCACCTCTACCCTGACGACCACCCCCTCTAGTCGAAGGCTGAACTGCTCGTAAAGGCTCGGCCAACTGAACTGTACCCTGCTGAGGGCAATCTTTAGCAAAATGACCAATCACACCATAAGTAAAACAAGCCTCTGGCGGCCTACTCGGTTGAGATGAACCAGCAGATCCCGTATAACCACCACAGCCTGATGCCCCAGAAACTGTACCCCTCGAAGACTAGCCGCCATAGCCCTGATGGCTGCTCTGACCCTGCTCGAACTGGGTACTACCAAAAGTCTGAAGGGAAGCCTGAACCGGTCGGCTGGACTGACCCTGGTGCTGCTGTGGATGATAACTCCTGCTCCACTAGCCAGGACCTCTACCACCATATCTGGAACCACTATAAATACCCTAATGTCGAGGCCTCTTATCTCTGGACCCCTAATCATGTCGCTGTAAGTCCTCCACAGTGCGGGTATAGTCTACGATAGCCTGAAATGACCGACCATCGACAATTAATATCTCAGCTGGCTGCCTGATCTCTGGCCTTAAACCCCATACAAATATGCGAATCCTATCTTCCTCGGTAGGAATGATCATAGCTCCGAACGGTGCTAGCTGATGAGAACGGGTCTCATACTCTGAGACAGTAGTAGACCCCTGCATAAGGTGAGTAAAATACTCCCTGCAATGCTCACGATCACTCTGAGGTAGGAACTTGGCCATAAAGGCCTCATAAAACTCAGACCAGGTCAAAGGAGGTGACGATGGTGGTCTACAGGCAACATGAGCCCTCCACCATAACTTCGCTGGGCCCTCTAACTGATAGGTAGTATAACCAACCCCGTGAGTCTCCAACAAACCCAAATGATGCAACATCTCCTCACATGTAGTAATAAAGTCATGTGGATCCTGTCCAGAAGTACCAGTAAACCTCGGAGGTGCTAACCTCAAAAACCTACCCAACGCCTTCTGCTCTGACTCTGTCATAGTTGGGCGAGGAGCAAGAGGCTATGCAACAGATGGGACCGGAATGACCTCCGCACGGGGAGCCATAGTAGCAGGCCGCGCTCCTGAACTCTGTGCACCCAGGGCTGCCCCCTGAGCGGATGTCTGCGCTACCTCAGAAGGCCGCTCTCCAATGATACCCAAAAGCTGTAATAGTAATCCTCGAATATCTGGAGACTGAGCTGCGACTGGAGCTGGCACAGAAATGGGTGCTGGAGCTGGTACTGAAGCTGGTGGTACCTGGGCTGCCCCCTGATCCACAGGCTGCTCGGGCTCTATCTCAACTCTAGCAGCTCTAGCAGGTGCCGCTGCTCGAGGGCGTCCTCGACCCTTAGCTGGAGTGGGAGGCTCATCTCCGCGTGATGCCGATGATCTCGTCCGAACCATCTGCGGAAGGATGAAGTAGAACAAATGAAATTTCCAGAAACTTCAAGGGTTCTACACACGACACAGAAGCAATGAAAGAGTCAAATTTCCTAAATGTCACTGTAGCCTCCCGAAGATTGAGTAGGGAGGTCTCCGCCCCGATCCGCAAGACTCTACTAGACATTGGCTCCTATACCGATGACACTGGTGAACCTAAGGCTCTGATACCAAGTTGTCACAACCTGATTTCTCGGTCATGATGGCACGTACAACCCCCTAGTAGGCGAACCAATTTCCGTAGCCCAGGACAGTTAGTAATGGGCTACTATCTAACAAATAAGCAGGTGAGTAGTTTAATAAGCAAAAGTGAGGGAACAATATGAAGAGAATAGATAACAGGAATATATATACACATATGCAGAAACTAAACCAAACCCCAAGACCTGGTATCATAGTATAGAGCCAGAACTACATAAGGAATACAAACGATCCAAAACAACGTATACAGATGTCTCCGAATGGTAATAGAGTACATAAGGCAAAAGATAAACTAAAGCTAAGCTCCGATCGCCAAGAGCTCACCCTCAGTCTGAAGTAGTCCCCAACAGATCTCCAAGCACGAATCACAGCGATCTAACGGCGATGGACCACGCTAGGATCTGCACCCAAAGATGCAGGGGGTAGGGTGAGCACCAAATGCGAAGCATAAGGTACCCAGTAGGTAGGCCGACTGGGCACATATAAGATAAAAGCGTAGTAACAGACAGAATAGAAGCAAGTAGTCACAGAAATCAACAAAAGGTACACAGGAACTAGCCCAGAGGGAAGTCAACAGAACCACATGTGAGTCCAGCAAGCAAAATATATACTCCATAGGCACAACCGGGTCTAAGCAGTAGAAAGTCATCTCAGGTGCTCGGTCCGACCGAGGCTAAAATTATCTCAAGTAGCAAGAAAACTCAACTAGCACCCCGGCCTTGCCGAGTCTAGCGTTAATCGTAAAACTGGTGATTTAAAATATATTTTTACTTTCTTTTACCCAGGAATATTCACAAGTTAAATCAAACCATTTCCAAATTATTTCCATCAAAAACAGGCCCCCGGTGCCATGCAAGGTTTAGAAAATAGTGTCAGTAGGCCCGAAGCCCAAACCGTAGTAAAACATAGATAAAACCTCTTTATATGCATGGAAATGGTATGATCAAACACAATAGCTGCCCAACAGCTCACAATCAACCTATCGACCCTGCACAGGCCCACAGCTACTCAGCAAGCATAACCAGCCTAGAAGGATGATTCTATGCCGGGACTCGCGGACATTCCCAAAATCCCACCTTCTATGTTCCAGAGTCAACAAGGTCTCACAGGACCACAAGGGTAAATAAAATATAACGGCAAGTACTACAAGCAATGGATGAACAAAAGTAGGCGGACATGAATAAAGCGGTCGAGGTCTGTGGTACCAACCTAATAAACCAACCCAAGGATGCTCATTAATACAATTTTATCCTATATATGCGGAGTCTAGGGAAAATAAACCGTAACCTATCTGTCGTCCGACGACAAGCTGCTAGGATGACAATGTCCAAGCCCGAAACGCTTTGAAAAGCTCCAAAACAAAATCAAACTGGAACTTAGGCTTGAATAACTTGACGTAGATAATTGATAATCAAATATTGCATCAAAATCCTTTGTTTCGTTAATGTGAATGTACAAAAACATATCTTGTGCAAATTTTAGTAAAAGAACTTTGTAGAGAAATTGGTTGCCAAAATGATGAGCAAATGGATAACTGCAAATATATATATATTCTGCAAAGCATTGACCAAATGCATACTACACTTAATTAAAATGTCCAAGTTTGACATGTGGCAGCCCGTAATTATTGAGAAATTGTTGTACTATTTCCTCCACTTCCACGTGGAAGTGGAGGTGGCACTCCTGGACTGATATTATTCCACTATGTATGTACTCGGGTATTGCATAAATTCATAATAAAATACATATAATATTTTTAATATACCACAATTAATGAAAAATTATTTCGAATAAAGCCTTTTATATATAATAGTAATTTTTAACATAACTAAATATACTATCCTCGTTAAAATATTAATAACTTATAAAACCTTATAAAGTAAATACATACACAATTATGTCATAACAAAAGTATTTTAGGAAGGCAAATAAAAATAAAACTTTTTGCCACATTCAACTTTTAAATTAAATATTTTCAAGTACGCACGATTTTGATACTCAAGAACTCTCTTGGAACCCTCCCTTATGTTTTCTCGCTGTTTCAGAACTGAAATGGCGTTTTAAAACGTGAAGTTGAGGCTTTAAATTGATTTTGACCCGACCCGGTTCGCGACCCGGTTTATGAAATATGTTGATGATTAAATAATTTTTATTAATTACTTTTGATTTTTTTAAAATAAATCGACCTCAAGTGGTCGGTTTTATCAAAAAATACTTTATTAAAAATTTATTTTTTAGTTAAACCGACCTTAGTTGGTCGGTTTTTTAAAAATTACTTTTTTTAAAAAAAATATTTTATTAAAACCGACCACATTTGGTCGGGTTTTGCAATTTTTTTTAATTTCATTTAGCTAATAACCCTAACACTCACACACCCTCACACTACTCTCTCTCTCTCTCTCCCCGATAACCTCCCCCCCCCACCCTCACACACCCTCCGGCGCACCCCTCCCTCCGACGCCCCCTCCCTTCGGCGTCCCCCCTTCGGCGTTCCCCCCTCCTCTGCCTTCCCCTTCCTCCGTCGTACCCCTCTTTCGGCCCCCGTGTGCTGTTGCCGCTGTTGTAGCTTCGGACAGCTTGCTGTTGCCGCCTGCCTGCCGCTGGTCCTTGCTGCTGCCGCCGTCGTTGTTGCTGCTCCGGTGGGGGTCCATCAAGGTAAGTAATTTTAATTTACTTGTTAATTAATTATAGTAATTAAATTAGGATTTTGTCATTGTTAATTTTAGTTACTAAATTAGGATTTATCATTTTACTAGGACTTATCATTGTTAATTTTAGTTACTAAATTAGGATTTATCATTTAATTAGGGTTTATTATTGTTAATTAGTTTGTCGGATATGGTGGATGAGAACTAGTGAATTTGAATAGTGAATTGAAAATGTGAACTAGTGACTTAGAATAGTAAAGTATAATGACTTGAAATTATGAACAAGTTACTTAAAATAGTGAAGTATAGTGAGTTCAAATTGTGAAGTAGTGACTTGTAATGAATTAGAATAGGAAACTTAGTCTTTAATTTAGTTTATTTAATTATTAGCGTGATAATGTGTTTGTTTAGCATAAGTGTCAACACTAGTTGATCCTATTGATGACAAAATTGATTTTCTTGCAAGATCAATTTATGTCCACCTAGTGTTGACACTTAGTCTTTAATTTGGTTATAATGTGGTTGATTAGCATAAGTGTCAACACTAGTTGATCCTATTGATGACAAAATTGATTTTTTTGCAAGATTAATTTGTGTCCATCTAGTATTGACACTTAGTCTTTAATTTGGTTAAAATGTGGTTGATTAGTATAAGTGTCAAGACTAGTTGATCCTATTGATGAAAAAAATTAATTTTCTTGCAAGATCAATTTGTGTCCATCTAGTGTTGACACTTAGTACTAATTAGCATCCTTGGGTTGAGTTTTATTAGCTTGGCATCTCAGACCTAGTCTGCTTTATGGTTGTAGTATTCGATTTAGTTGGTAGTATTACCCTTGTGGCCCTGTGTGGCCTTGATTATGCCTCTGGACCATAGATGGTGGGTTATTTGGTAATGTCCATGAGTCCCGAACATCGATATCTTGATTATAGAGCTGGTTATGTATGTTGTAGAGCGATTGGAGCCTATGTAGGGCCGATAGGTTTATTTGTGAGCCGTTGGGCTGTTGATTATGTTTGGCACATCATTATCATGCATATAAACTGAAATTATGAACTAGTGACTTAAAATTGTGAAATTTAGTAAGCTGAAATTGTGAACTAGTGACTTAAAATAAGTAAAGTGTAATTAGTTGTTAGTTGAAATTTTGAACAAGTGACTTAAAATAGTGAAGTGTATTAAGTTAAAATTTTGAACTAGTGACTTAAATTAAGTAAAGTGTAGTTAGTTGTTAGTTGAAATTTTGAACTAGTGACTTAAAATTGTGAAGTTTAGTAAGTTGAAATTTTGAACTAGTGACTTAAAATTGTGAAGTTTAGTAAGTTGAAATTGTAAACTAGTGACTTAAAATTGTGAAGTTTACTAAGTTGAAATTGTGAACTAGTGACTTAAAATTGTGAAGTATAGTAAGTTGAAATTTTGAACTAGTGACTTAAAATTGTGAAGTGTAGTAAGTTAAAATTTTGAACTAGTGACTTAAAATAAGTAAAGTGTAGTTAGTTGTTAGTTGAAATTTTGAACTAGTGACTTACAATTGTGAAGTTTAGTAAGTTGAAATTTTGAACTAGTGACTTAAAATTGTGAAGTGTAGTAAGTTGAAATTGTGAACTAGTGACTTAAAATAAGTAAAGTGTAGTTAAATGTTAGTTGAAATTTTGAACTAGTGA
>QJPP01004674.1:0-68382 GCA_003996215.1 Jaltomata sinuosa
TTGCACGCTAACAAAAAAAGTTAGTAGAACCGTAATGGATGCTGACTCCTCCTATGTAACTTAGTTGCTCTTTACTTGCAAATCGGTCACATACTTCCTACATCTCTTCTTCCGTGTGGTAATCTTTTTCATTTTCTTAAATTACTCTGTTTATCACATCTTGGAGCCCAGATTTTTATCTAATTCTGTCATTGCTTACTATCTGAACATAATATTTGCACAGGGGTAGTTTGAAATCTTGAGTTTTGACGTGACGCTTTCTTCGTGCTTGTAATGCCGTAAAAGTTCTCTGAGAAAAATACCTAAAACACCTGTCACTTGCTGAATACTGTCTATGTGTGTTTGAAACCATTATAATTGAATTGTATATGCATGTCTTGCAGGATTCAATGTGGAAAAAGTTCAGTACAAAAATGTAATTTTTACTGTGTGGGATGTTGGTGGACGAGAAATTAAGGCCACTCTGGAGGCATTGGAGGCATTATTTTAATAACACAGATGGACTGGTAACTGCACCCGTTAGATAGTATTTGTTTTTTATTTATTCCTTTTAATGAAGTGATTTCATTTATGGAATGAAGAAGATGCATATAGTACAAAGATAAATTGGGCATAAAAGATGGAATCAGGAAGATGCATATTTCTTTAGACCTCACGTTTCAAATATCTTCCTTTCATTCTTAAACTTCGTGTCCAGTCAAACATCATCACATAAATTGGGATGGGACTGAGAGAGTAGTATTCTTTGGTTTCTACTCTTGATCTGCAAGTCATTTCTTTAGTTTGCATTCAGTGGCATCTAACTCTTGATATCACATAAAGTGAATTTCCCTTGGTTCATTGGGAGGTAACATTGCCTAAAGGCAAAGAAAAATTTAAAATCTTGAGTATGATGGGATTAATAATTAAGGATCTTACCGACGTTCAATTGTATCCTTCTCCCTCCAACTCTTGGGGTCAAGTTTATTTCCACCTTCCTTCTCAGCCCCACTCACAGACCACACAGAAGGAAACAAGGGAACGAGAAGAGATGAATATTTCAAATAAGATAACATATGAATTTTTTTAAACCCAAATGTTTGAATTTGGTGTACAAAATAAGCATATAATATTAAATGTATAGGCCCATTTCCCCATGATTGACAAAACTTACCACTTCCCTTGTTTATGTATTTCAATTTCTTGTTTGGACATGATGTCTCTCTAAACTGGATACGGTATCGCTTCACTAAGTGTTCTATCTTATACAGATTTATGTCGTCGACTCTTTGGATCGAGAGAGGATTGGAAAGGCAAAACTAGAATTTCAGGATTTTTTTTCTGAACATTGATTTCACGGCTCGGGCTTCTTTGTCCGTGACATAATCTAATGGCCTTTATCATGTGTTTTCAGGCCATCATCACAGATCCATTTATGCTAATGCAATCATCTTGGTTTTTGCTAACAAACAAGACATGGTAAGTTTCTTTTGTTCCAGTATGTTTCCTCGTCCACAAAATGCAGTTAAATGCTTATTTTCTATTTTGCTCTGTTTACTTGGTCCTTGGGCATAAAAAAAAAGTTAGGCTAAATCTGTTAAATGAACCCAAGAAAATAGAGATTCAAAGGTATTATGGATGTTATTTACCAATTTATCAGATCCATTGAGATGTTTTGCTCTGTAGCATGTTAACTAAAATTTCCTGTGCACGAGGATGATATAACTTAAGGCCTCAACTCCTTCATGAGTGAAACTTAGCGATTCTCCATATCTCATGAGATAGGTTCAACCGTTCAACCTAAATCTAAGCAGACTTAACACATGTATTCTGGTCCTTGATTAGTGAAACCAAACTGGTGTCTGTTTCAGTATTCTCCGGTAATCAATGTAGGTTAATATGGTCTCCAATGAACAAGTGCATGCAACCGCCTTTTTCTTTCTTGCTTTCCAGTTTCCACCTAAGAAACAGCTCATTCTTTTTTCTTTTTTCCTTTTCTTTCTGTCTTTTCAACAAAACCTTCATAAAGTAGACCTCCATAATCATTGAATAGCTTGGCTCCATCGACATGATCTCTAATGCTGGCTGCTGATACTTGTGGCTGAGTGTTGTTAAAAGCAAGGCAAGATTTTTGTCACTTAAAAGCAATAGAGCGTCGTGAAGCAAGGGATCGTGCATCTAAAAGGTGAAGAAGTGCAAAGCAATGAAAGTGAGAATCTCTCGTTTCTTTAGACCTTATTAGTCAAAAAAGGGGGAAATTTGAGTCACATTGATTAAATGTGCAAATCCTAAACTAGTAAAAAAAATACAAATGATATCTTTAAATGTGCTATGCTTTCAACATTGATTGAAACTTTGGATCCGACAAAACTATCAAAAGGAAAAAAAATTGGATCCAACAAACTTGCATTCAATTATGTTTTAGTCACCTGTTGTGAGCACCAAGGTTTGTCCTCTGGAGATTTTGGGTTCTTAAGTTTAACAGTGTAGCATGAACAGTCTATTCCTGTCTAACTGTGATCTGAAAAATTACATACCATCTGAGATGAGAGGGTTGCTCTAGTGGTAGAGCCCTTCACTTCTGACCATTTGGCTGGGAGTTTGTATTATGTACAGGGGAAGACAATGGGCAACTACTGCTGATTCCCAAGGCTTGGTGGGGTGGGGTGATGACTTGAGTGGATAGGAACGGTTTTAGAAAAAAACGTATAATTTTGTAATAGAAATTGATTTCTCTATCCCTGTGGTATTGTGAATCACTCAGTCAGTTTTAGTTCCCTCTTGCACCATCACCTGCTTGATGGCTTTAATTATGCTGGTTGTTTGTTTTTCTAATATCACTGTCTTGCACAGCTTCGTCAACAAAAAATGTCCTGCACAGTAATCATTAGGATGAAAAGTTGAATGGCGGTAGGAGAATCAGAGATGGATGTGATGGTTCCACCTAATCCTCTCATTTGGTTAGGAAATGAAGGTGGAAAGTGTCTAATCCCTCAATAGCAGCTCTTTCAGACCATTCAACACTGTATGGGGAGTGGGGACGAGTTAGATCTCTTTTATGTCCCTCCTAATCATACCAAACAACATACAAATTATGATGAACGTTTCATGTATCACCTAGTGGAAAGAAATTAAAATTTTCATCTATCAACATGCCATTTCCTCCCTTTTAGTGTTGGGTAGAACTTTTATCTTGAAAATCTTTTTTGTCCAGAAAGGAGCAATGACACCAATGGAAGTGTGTGAAGGCCTTGGTCTCTATGACCTTAAAAACCGAAAATGGTATATACAAGGTACATGTGCACTTAGAGGGGATGGCATATACGAGGGATTGGACTGGTTAGCCAGCACTTTGAAAGAACACAAGGCCGCCGGATACTCTTCAATAGGCCCTTCATCCTTCTGGGTGATCAGTTTTAGACTTAACCTGGATGTCTTACATAATTGTAGCTACTATCCATAAGCTGCTGATCTGTAACTACCAATGAACTTTTGCAGGATTAGGAAAGAACTTGAACCTCTTTTCGAGGGGCATCACTGAATATCCAGCTGTTTATAAATTGGAGGATCATGAACTCGCGATGATAATTTTTACCCTTCTCTTTTTAGGTCTGTTTTTTTAAGGGAAAAGGACATAAATGGCCATCCAGTCAAACTATTGACATGCGGATGGCCAAGAAATATAATATGTCATTTAGTGGCCATTTCGCTGCTATCCCCCAAATTTAATGCCCCTTTAATGTTCTCTTTTTGTTTGTTTGTTTTTAAAACTTTTATTGTAACTACTTTTTAAATTAAAAAAATATTCTTTTTTCGGCTCATTTTTCTTCTTTTTCCATGCTTTTTTTTAAAAAAAAAAAACTTTTTTGCTTTTTAGTTGTTTTCTTTAACAATTAATTATAAAAAGACTAGTTTTTTTTTTCAAATACAATTCCAAAGGGAAAAAAATGTATCAATGCATATTTAATAGCAAATATATGTATCTAGATAATTGTATCTTTTTGTTCTTCTAATGTATTAACTTATCCAAAGTCATTATTAAACAGATTATATTTGTTGAAGATTGGGGAATCTCTACTATGAAAGAAAGACAGATAAGTTTTAACGAATCTCGTATAAACTCTATATACTGGGATTATATTCAAGCATTTGATAAAGTGCTATACTACAATAATGATAGACATAAACACATTTGGTTCATAAAAGTGTGCGCAAAGATATTTGCTGACCCAATCCCAAATTGGTTTTTAAATTGGTGGTCATACCACGGTCCCACAATCCAGATCTTGCCCGATCAATTCCTTATGTTGTACAAGGAATGGACCAAAGTGTCATCAGATTTAAATAGATTATATCATGCAGATCATATTTACAATTTGGAAAAATTTGATCAGATCTACTTTATTGAATTCTCTATTCCATGGATTCATAAATGAACTCCTGAATTAGGGTTCACTGAAGAAAATGTTCCATGCATATACAGGACTTTTTATAATAATTTTTGGGACAAATTGATGAAAATAGATCCCAAAACAAAAGTTTTACATGGCCAAGAGCTTATGAATTCTATTAAACTAAGAATCCAAGAATACACTCGAGCCTCTCAAAAGGGAATTATAGACGATAGTTCGGTCAGGCATATCGCCAGAAAAATCTCTTTTCAAGACGGAGATAAAGAAATGATTAATGATTATTTAAAAGAAGTCAAAAGAAATTTACTTTTGACGATTAACCAGATTGATAAATCAGACACTTCCATGCGGAGTGAGACAAGCAACGATGATATTGGAGAATCCCAGCCTATTGAAACAGACAAAATGTTGTCTACCGATGATATTCAGAGTACAGAAGATTTTCCGCAACAAATCAAAGCCATGGAGAAAAAACATGGTAAAGACAAATAGTAAAGACATCATGGATCCCACAGAATAGTAAAGTTGCCGGGGACCCCAGCAAACAACAGTAGATACACTGTATCAACAGTAGATACACTGTACAAGGACCAAGATATGAGACTCATTTCACTGTATATAGATTCTTTATGTTTTTTTCTATTTAAAGGGTCTTTCAGTTTAGTTGAAAGACATCAGAAATTTTAGGAAATCTCTCTCTTCTTGTAAATCTCTTTTATATCAATTTCAAGAATTGTTTCTTGCAGACAGTCATTCATATAAGGTATATTTTTATTTTTATTTGTTTAGTTTTCTTTTAGTTGTGTCTCTCCCAGCCAGCACTATGTCCGGCTGAAAGATCTCATATCTATGTTGAATAACTAACTTCTCTCCTATATAGACCATGAACGATCTAAGCTTTATTAAAATATAAAGGAATTTTGCTATGGTTTCTCGACTTGGTTCTAAGATCGAGGTACAGTCGGATCTAGCACTACTCTTATTGGCTATGTCTTAGTGGCTACGTCTGGTCAGCCGTGGACCTAAGACCGTTATTGAGGAGAAAAAAGGGCGTCCTTTCCCGGTTAAAACCACCAGACACATGGGCTCAATAAAAAGTATGTATTAGATCCTTGACAGACCCTTTGCTCGAGTAAAAGTTTTACCATGCAGTCTGAGAAGCTATATGAAATTCTTGTATATTTCAATTCTTATGCAGTAGCTTAAGGATGCTGAGTTGCTAGATCTAGTCGTGCGGATATACAATACAATACATATATGATACATATATACAATACAATTATGACAAATATTTTATATAACAATGATACATTTTTGATACACATTATATATATATATATATACACACACAACAAGTATACAATTTTTATATAAATCTTATATAGATACATCTTCTATACAATATTATACAATTTTTATGTATATATCTTATACAGTTTCTATACATATTCTATACAGTTTTGTTAAATATCATATACAGTTTCTATAAACATTCTATACAACCATTCTCCAATCACTGTCACTGTCACTGTCTTTCTCTCTCAATCAATCAATAGAATAAAAAAGAAATCATTGCCACCAGTACCCCAAAAAAGGCCTCTCACTTTGTACCACACATTACCTAACTGTTAAATCACACAAAATCTCATGCTGTACTCCAATTTTCATGGAGTTTTGATTCTTTCACATTTGATTTGATTCCGTTTCTCTTCTAAAATACCAAAGCAAGAGATGCGTTCATGTCAAAACTCCACCATGTTTTGCCACAGACGTCGTAGAAATGCAAAATTCCGATGTGTTCTCGATCAGATTGTGCCCAAATTCGCCGTTTCATCGTCGCTAAGTTCCGTTTTGACTTCTGGCAACGCGATTGCGGCGGCGGCGGCGGTAGGCGGCGGTTCCGTTCACGGAGCGGTTACATGATAACGCAGGTTACAGTCACGGCGGTGGCGATTGCATCCGGAGCTTGCCTTTCTACTAAGGTCGATTTTTTGTGGCCCAAAGTGGATGAACAACCTGGTGAGAATCCTACTTTCTGTCCTTTCGCTATTTTTTTAGTTTATTTTTTTTGATTTTATCAAAAGCTGTAGAAGAAGTATATGGTCCTTTAGAAGTAAGTGTCGCTGTTGTTAGAGTTGATATGAATGTTTGTGACTATGCCGGCAGTTTTTGTTTTCAGGGAAGCACTTTGACTGAAGTTGGATTTTAGAAGAATTTCTGTGTTCTGTTAGACTAGAAAAAAGTACATTAGTAGTGGATACCTTTTGCCGTTCTGTTCGAGCTTTCTCCTTTCAAAAGTTTTTAATGGGAGCTTGCCCCTAACCTTTGCATGTGTTATGGTCTGTAAAGTGTAAACTGCCACTTCCTTAGGAACTATTTCTAGGGAAATTCTTATATTTTATGCATTTTCTTACATGTCCAATTACTCTTGTAAATAAGCAGTTCTCACTTTTTCCTTTCCTTTGTTGCTTATAATATGTACGTTCTGAATTTTTCCCTCTATAGAATTCAGTGAAGTGTATGATTTATAGCATATGAAAAAGTCTTACGTTCCATTCGATATATGAAAGTGAACGGGTTACATGTGCCTGAGACGTATAGGAAGGAGATGAGGAAGCTTCTTTAGCTATCTGCTTTTTGTTGTTGTGGTGGTGGTGGTTATTTTTTTGTGCAGGATTGAACTTGATAGTATGCTAGCTTTAACTTAATTGCACATTTACTTCTTTTTAACTGGTAAAGATTATACGCCAGAAGTGATAGTAAGTAAGTGTAGTTCTTCGGCAGGATCACTCTTACTGGATGAAGTAGATGTCACCGGATATCCCATCTTCAATGATGATAAGGTTTACCATCTCAACTCTGATTGCAGTCATAGCTTGAGATGGTGATATGAGTTTAACTCAGGACATTGTAAATACAAAACTTGATGAGTCAATGATATGCCTCAATTTAATTTCTGAAAATTGCGGTCCCTCGGAGCCATATATCTATACAGAACAAGAATTGAATGTCACTGTATTTAAATGAAAGTTACCCAAAATGAAAGATAGAGATTACTCCTCTTAAAAAAATGTATCTATGAGGTAATACTTATGATTTTTGAAATAGACTACAGTATAAAATAAAAAAGTTTCTCTTTTAGATGAGTGGAATTATGAACACCCCAAAAAGGCCAACAGGGTTGCCGATTTGTGTGGAGCAATTGTTTTGTCCTTCCTAGTCTTCTTCATAGTCTTCTGTTATGTCCTGAAATTATCCATGCAGCTGTTAAGGAGGCATCGCAGGTTAAATGTGAATCAAGCTGCACTTAGCCATGATGAGGTACTTAAATGCATGTGAGATCATTTAAAATATCTAATATGTAGATATCTTGCATGTTGTTAAGATAGTTGACCGTTGCATAGAATCTGAAATAATGTGATGGCTTGTTTGAAAAATGTTGGTAATAAGAGCTCTTCATTCATTCTTGTGTATTCTTTGATATAGTCATGCTGCTTCCATCTTGCCAACCTACTCTTCTCAGTGTTTTAACTAAAACTTAATGTATGAATAGATGTGATGACATCCAAGTTTTTTTTGTATGGCAGTAAGTGACGTCATGTCCCTCATCTCATATTTTGTATTTGTTCTCACTTTGAGCTCTTTATTATATCTGAAGTTATCAAACAAGTGTGATTTCTGAGTTCTGAGAGCAGCAAAAAGGGCTTTGCACATTCCTTTTAGCTTAGCTTTGTTATTTCCTTGAAGTTAGTAGGTATGCATTATGCTTTATTTTTTTTATTTCGTTGTATGTATATTTGTTTACAGGCAAATAATTTACGAGTGATGCTACTGGGCATGGTTGATGATCCACGTGTGGTGCTTATCAAACTAGCAGACCGTCTTCACAACATGAGAACCATGTACAGTCTTTGAACCAATAGCTTAGTTTGTCTCAGTTAGATTAATTTATGCATGTATATGTCCAATTGAATTTCGATGGTTAGGAAAATGTTGACTTTTCGTTGTAGTTTTACTTTTTTAACTCTTAATTAGCAAATCCTTCATCCTAAACACCGAAGCATGATACTAATATTGATGTGCTGATTATTTGCTCATCAAAACTCTTCTAGATTTGCATTACCTCCAGCCAAGGCTCAAGCTGTTGCTCAGGAGACTCTGGCTATTTGGTGCTCACTTGCTTCGAGATTGGGGATTTGGGCATTAAAGGCTGAACTTGAAGATCTATGTTTTGCAGTGCTTCAGGTGTGCTCATGTTTTAGTCATTTATGCAGAAAATGCTGTTACGCGAGAAGGCAAAAAAAATAAAATAGTAACAACATCAATATATAATGCAGCCTCAAATATTTCTTCGCGTGAGAGCTGACCTAGCATCCATGTAGAGCCATCCAAACAGGACAGGCAATGCAAGAAAAATATATGGCAAATCCAGCTCCCTTTTGCACCAGAGAATGAAAAGTGTGACTGCTGAGAACGAAGAACCCTCAGAAACTGATGAGGAAAACATATGCATGAAGGTGAAGACAGTTTGAGATTTAGTTTCGTCTCTATTCGTGAAACTTGTTAATTGTTATTGATGCATTGCAGTGATAATTAATTGATAATTTGGGTTTGTTCTTCTTTCTGTTACCGGTCACTCTGCGAATGATCTTTATTCTATCAAGAGGTCACCATATCATACAAGCTCATATGCTTCTGCTATTGTGTTTGCCTTACATCTGTGAGCTGCAATGGCACAAAAAGTAAGGAAATGATTTGTGCCCTTCGAAGAATCTGCACATTTATTAACAGCATACATATTGTCTCTTGTTTTAATTTAATTTTTAGATATCCTATAAACTTTCTCAAGTTCAACTGAATATGCATGTCAATAGATGTGGTTATAGAGGTTCAAACTTGACCTATTCTGCTTTTCAAATGTTTAGGCTATGGTCCCCTATTGATGGAGAGTTTGATGACTACATTGTTAACCCAAAACCAAGTGGCTACCAGGTTTGAACTTTTTATTTACTTCAACAATGGGTTACTGTTTTCATTAAGTTAGATTTGCTATCTTTGTGGCTTAAACACTGTTCTGACTGCTATCCAACCTTATATTCTCCTCCTGATCTCAGTCCCTACACACTGCAGTACAAGGTCCCAACAACTCACCTCTGGAAATTCAAATAAGAACCCAGGTATTACATCCTCAAATCTTTCAGTTGATCATTGATATTGATGCACTCTACCTTTTGGTCTTCCCTTTTTATTTACTTTTGTTAGTCGGTAGAGTGGGTATTATCGCTATGTTTTATCTAGCTCTAAAATTCTGATCTTGAATATTCAGAGGATGCATGAGTGTGATGAACATGGACTTGCTGCACATTGGCTTTATAAAGAAACTGAAGATAAGCTGCCCTTGGTGACCAGTGTAACTGGTTCTGGAACAACTACACCCTCATTCTTCTCAACAGATATTGAAGATCAAGGTTCTATTGAAGATGATGGGTCACATAAGTATAGCTCGTTAAAAGTGGGAGATCCTGTCCTCAGAGTGGAAGCAGGTCACCTGCTTGCTGCAGTTATTGTGAGGTAGATCATCACTGAATTCATAATATGTATCTCGAATGCTTTTAATATGATGCTTGTACCTGCATAATTTTCTTTTTCATCAGAGTGGACAAGGGTGCAAGAGAATTGCTTGTTGCTGTAAGCTTTGTGCTAGCCGCTTCTGAGGCAGTAGCTGATAGAAGATCTTCTTCTCAAACGAAAAGAAGGGAAGCTTATGCAAGATTATATAAGAAGGTATGTTTGGAAGTTTTATAACTTATCATTTCAGAATAATATGGTTCTTTATATAGCAAGTCCTGTGCTGAATAGTTGGCTGATCACTTTATGTCTATTGGCGTATTCATGTTTGGTGCAAGTTTCTACCAAGGAAATATAAGTCACATCTCTTAGTAAAATCACAAGCATTTCTCCTCATTTTCCAATTCACTGACCTTGAAAAAAATGATATAGTTAGCTGATCTTGACTGCTAGATGAAAAGAAACCCTTATATTCCATTTCTAGGTATAACTGATAAGCTAGCTATCACTCATAGTAATCATGAAACGCTTTAAGTTTGTTACCTGGAACTTTTCCTCTTTCATTGTTTCATTGACCTTAAAAACAGTTTGATAAATAGTAGAATTGTGAAACCAATCTTGTCTCCTTAAATTACCTAATAGCTAGTTTGCTCTGGCATCTGCAGTGGGAGCATTAGATAGTTCCATGGTGCCCGTAGATTGAGATATTATGGGGGAGGCCATACACATCTATATGCAAATGCAGATAGAACAATAGATCAAAATCCGAAAGTAGGGGTAGGAGGAAGAAGCTAATCAATCAGAATACATTGTTCAGGCATAAAAATGAAAATTTAGTCGTTCAAAGTGGGTTTCCCATTGCTAGAAGTCCCATTTCTGGTTGCTAAAGGTGTGCAATCAATCCATTTTCCCACTAAACGGACCCTAACTCCCTCATATGCCCTCGGAATTGGACGATTCTTGATCCTATGGTTCCCAATTCACGAAACGGACCTACACATTCAGTCGAAACTCAATTACAAGTTTGTTTGCTCAATCTGTTTATGCTCAAAATGTCATTAAAACATCAACACGTTACAAACTCATCTGAAACTCATCAAAATTAAACCAAAATTTGCAGATAAGTAAATCATCCTACAAGCCTGTTAGAACTTTCAAAAATCGTAAATCTGAGCTCATCTAGTCAAAAGGTTGACCATGGTCAACTCTAATTCTTCAAATTCACAAGTAATAAACTTAAGCATCAGAATCACTCACGAAACTCATCCAGGACCGTTCGTGACACACAAACCAAATCGATCATAAAACACTCTACATCTGAATCACTAAATTTGCACTCCAAATACTCTGTTTTGGTCCTGTCCAACCTGAATCCCTTAGACTCCAGAGTTTGTTTCCACACCTCCAACTTAGCATTAACTCCACTGCGCATCTCATCAATTAGAACTATGTTATCCGCAAACAACATACACCAAGGCACCTCATCTTGAATGTGCCTCGTCAATTCATCTATCACCAAGGCAAATCGGAACGGGATAAGAGCTGATCCCTGGTGCAACCCCATCTCCACTGGAAAGTGCTTTGGGTCTCCTCCCACCATTCTAACTCACGTTTTGGCTCCATCATACATGTCCTTTGTCGCCCTAATGTAAGTACACCTGCTCATCCTACTAATAACAGTATAACACGCTTAATCTCCTCAGCCTTAATACACCTACAATACCCAAAATCTCGATGACTCTCAGAGTGATCCAAAGCACCCATCGCAATATTTATGTCCCCTTCATCGTTCAATAACTTGTGAAAGTAAGCTTGCCATCTTTGCTTAATAAGGGTCCCTTTCCACCAATACCTTGCCTTCTCCATCCTTGATCCACTTCACTTGGTCCAGGTGTCGGGCCTTCCTCTCTCTTTCCTTCGCGAGACTATTCAGATTTTTATCTTCGCCTTTGTCCCCTAGTTCAGTATACAATCGTTCGAAAGTTGTCGTGTTAGCTGTTGTAACCGCTACCTTAGCCACTGTCTTCGCCGCCTTATAAATCTCCTTAAGTGGCCGCTTCTCCTCCTCGTCCTTACACTCCACCAAACTTTGCATAAGCAACCTTGTTTGCCTCCGGTTTGCCTTGTACTTCTCCATTCCTCCACCAATCCCCTCGGCGACCGCCAAATTTACCCCTCGACACCCGTAACACTTCTCTAGCTGCTTCCCTAATGCAACTAGTTGTCTTATCCCACATGCTTCTCGCATCCCCACTACTCCAAGCCCCCATCGCCATCAGCTTCTCCCTCATTTCTCGAGAGAGGGATGGGGCCAAGCCTTCCTATGTAATCCTTGTTCGATCATATAATCTCTTCTTCCTCCTCCCTTGCCTAATATACAAGTCCATCACCAAAAGCTTATGTTGGGTAGTAAGATTCTCACTCGGGATAACCTTACAGTCCTTATAAAGGCCTCTATCGCCCTTTCTTAAGAGTAATCTATCTGAGTTCTAGCCACCGTACTACGGAAGGTAACCAAGTGGTCTTCCTTCTTTGGAAAGCACGAACTAGCTATCACCGACTTAAAAGCTTTAGCAAAATCCAGGAGCGAGGTTCTACCTTTGTTTCTATCCCCAAAACCAAAGCCACCGTGCACATCGGCAAAACCACTAGAAGTTGCCCTAATGTGGCCATTGAAGTCCCCGCCAATGAATATCTTCGCGGTATGCGGTTTATCCCTCACCACCTCGTCCATATCATCCCAAAAGTGCTTCTTGACCTCCTCGTCCAAGCCCAAATGGGGCGTTTAAGCACTAATAATATTCAAAGTAATCCCTCCAACGACTAGCTTAATCGTCATCATCCTATCATTGATCCTCCTAACCTCCATCACTTGCTCCCTAAGGTCCCCGTCTACTAAAATGGCTACTCCATGCCTATCCCTCGAGCCTCCTGAGTACCATAGCTTAAACCCGTCCACATCCCAAGCCTTGGTACCTACCCATTTGATCTCTTGAACACACGCTATATTAATCTTCCTCTTTTTAAAAATCTTCACTAGCTCTAAGGACTTCGCTGTCAAAGACCCTTATTCCAAGACCTTACTCTCAGCGTTGGGAAACCCTTAACCCACGTACCGCTCCTACCCCTCGGCCTCGGCCTCGACCTAAGACATGATCCTAATCCATCATCGTTCACCAAAGTGTAATCACCAAGAACTGCAAATTACATTATGCATGATGAAATTTAGAGTAGATTTAGTATGTAAGGAGCTATATCTTCGTCCAAGTAATTTTGGTAAGTGGATAAAAGAACAAAAGAGTTAACAATAGAAAGTCACTCCTTCCAATGCTATAGGAAGGTTGTGAGACCACCCAAAAAATATAGAAACACAAGAATTTTTCATTTCTGTTACACAACAATTGCATCATCAACCATCACCCTTAAACACCTACATTCTTTCCACACTATAGATAGAGAACTCTTTAATAGGTTGGTCATTATCTTACATCATGATCCAACTGAGTCTCTTATTGTCATGGCCATGTGGCTATGGTTACAAAACCATTCGAGTTTTTTGAATTTAATTGTCAAAATTGTAAATTTACCTAAGATCGTAATCAATGAACTGGCAAAAGAAGCTGTCGTATGCTTGAAGTGGCTACAATCAAAGGTTCCCCTATGCCAAATCCTACGGGGGACATGCCACTTACTGCTCTGGCAATGGATAGAGCCACTTCAATCCCATTTTTTTTACAACATCAGTTTCAACATGATAAGTAGAATAAAAAATTACTTGAACAATGTATGTTCCATCGCGTTTGCAGATATTTTAGTCCACGCCCTGCCGGGGGATATTCAAGAATGCCCCTAAATTTTCCCATCCACGTCCCTGGATTCTCACATCCAACATTTGGTGGCATAGTAGTGATTCTAAGAAGATTGGATTACACTATCCTGAATAAGAAAGGACAATTAGATACCATTTGGTCCTTGAAACCTGAAGCACGAGTTGAAGATTGGACGATGTTCTTGACGTTCTCAAGGGGTTATCTTGTGACTGAAGCAAAAGTGACTGAACTCTTCAACTCTAAATATGGAGATTGTGTTGAGAATGTTCATATGGTGCCACTGACTTCATCAGACCATTCGTTGTATGCTCGAATGGTAGTTCGTGATGTTTCAACCATTGATAAGATTTTTAGCTTATGTCCCATTCTTAAGTTTAAGGTTAATGGAAAGCATGTTTGGACTAGAAATATGAACACAAAGATCAATATCGATCATGAGATATTGTTACAAATTGTAATAATAAAATACATATATATGATTAATAAGTGTTCATATGCTCGAATGGTAGTTCTCCCTCTTTGTATTTAATAATTATTCAACTATAACTATTTGTATATGATTTTTCACAACTAATTTATCAATTTTCTGACAATTTCATTTGACTTAGTATTGTCTGTCATAATTCATAATTTTTTATATTTCTTACATTGTCTATCTAGAGGTCCAAATCATTCATAGACTCCCCAAATTTTATGATCCAAATTTTATGATTGTACCCTACGATCTAAGCCAATAAGAGTGAGATTGGTCAGTTCTAGTCAAGTGAAAGAAAAAGAAATTAAAAGCTATAGAAAACTGAATTTTGAACCAAGGAACACTTTTTTCTTTTATTTCAAACTCAGTTCATTTTTACTTGTCATGTTTTGCTTCACGAGAGTCAGTTTGACTAATCTTTGAAGTTAAACTGATTTAGATTAATTCAATATTTAAATTTAGATGTTCCAAAACTATACGAAAAATACTACAAGTTGCAATCTTTCTCATATTAATATGATGAAAACAATAAATCTTATATTGCTGGTCAAAGTCCATACAGTTTGACTCTCAAAAAGTGGAACATGACAAGTAACATGGAACAGAGGGAGTACATTATTTTTCCTCGGAGAAATACAAGAAAACTTATTAATCAGTTATATGTATTATAGTTTTATAATTTATAACGATATCTCATGATCGATGTTCAAAAACTATAAGAAAAATACTACAAGTTGCAATCCTTCTCATTTTAATATGATGAAAACAATAAATCTTAAATTGTTGGTCAAAGTCCATATTGTTTGACTCTCAAAAAGCAGAACATGACAAGTAAAAGGGAACGGAGGGAGTACATTATTTTTCCTCAGAGAAATACAAGAAAACTTATTAATCAGATATATGTATTGTATTTTTATAATTTATAACGATATCTCATGATCGATGTTGATCTCCGTGTTCATATTTTCTAGCCCAAACATGTTTTCCATTAACCTTGAACTTAGAAATAGGACATATGCTCAAAATCTGATCAATGGTTGAAACATCACGAACCACCATTCGAGCATACAATGAATGGTCTGATGAAGTCGGTGGCACCATATGAACGTCCTCAACACAATCTCCATATTTAGAGTTGAAGAGTTGAGTCACTTCTACTTCAGTCACAGGATAACCCCTTGAGAACGTCAAGAACATCATCCTATCTTCAACTCGTGCTTCAGGTTTCAAGGACCAAATGGTATCCAATGGTCCTTTATTATTCGGGATAGTGTAATCCAATCTTCTTGGAATCACTGCTACACCACCAAATATTGGATGTGGGAATCCAGGGACATGGATGGGAAAATTCAGGGGCATTCTTGAATATCCCCCTGGCAAGACTTGGACTAAAATATCTGCAAACGCAATGGAACCTACATTGTTCAAGTAATTTTTTATTCCACTTATCATGGTGAACCTGATTTTGTAAAAAACTGGGAATGAAATGGCTCTACCACCCATTGCCAGAGCAGTAAGTGGCATGTCCCCCGCAGGATTTGGCATAGGGGGAACCTTTGATTGTAGGCACTTCAAGCATACTACAGCTTCTTTTGCCAGTTCATTGATTATGATCTTAGGTGAATTTACAATTTTGACAATTAAATTCAAAAAACTCGCATGGTTTTGTAGCCATAGCCACATGGCCATGACTATAAGAGACTCAGCTGGATCATGATGTAAGATCATGACCAACCTCTTAAAGAGTTCTCTATCTATAGTATGGAAAGAATGTAGGTGTTGAAGGGTGATGTTTGATGATGCCATTGTTGTGTAATAGAAATGAAAACTTCTTGTGTTTCTATTTTTTTTTGGGTGGTCTCACAACCTTTATATAACATTAGACTGAGTGACTTTCTATTTGTTAATTTTTCTATTCCTTTATCCACTTGCCAAAATTATTTGGATGAAGATAGATATTCTTAAATACTAAATTTCATTATGCATAATGTACTTGCTAAAAAAAAGGAATGTTAATAATTGGTGTAAAAAATTGGATTTGACATCTTAATCATTTAATGACTATAACTAAGTTAGAAGCTAGTAAAATTCAGAGTGTAATTCTATGTGGCCACATATGTAACGACTTGCCAAGTCATTTTTTATTTTGGAACTCCTCTTTACTAGAATACCCTCTCCGTAGCTTTTTACGATGTTTATGACTTTTGGGGATCAGTGGCATGGTTCCCGAGGCGATCGAGTGAGGAAATTCTATTTTGAAAATTTAGGAACTTGACCAAAGTAAACAAAATGGGTAAATGTGTCCAGAAATTGAGTTTTGACGGTTCCATTAGGCCAAGATGGGGATTTTTGACTTGGGTGGATGATTTGCAAGGGGCTCGGGTGTGATTTGGGTCAATTTTTAGTTTCGTTAAAGAATAGGTTTGACCATGGTCAGTATTTGGATAAGATTACCCCAAATCAGTGTTTTGAGCATTCTAGCAGGTTTTTGGTTTGTGTCGGGGAGGTCATGGAAGAGTTTCGTGAGTGATTCCGAGCATCTGGTTCTTACTTGTGAATTTGAAGAACTAGAGATGAGCTCAGATTCATGATTAGAAAGTTCTAATCGCTTTGTATGATGATTTACTTTTCCGTTAATTTCGATGAGTTTCAAACGAGCTTGTAACATATTGATGTTTTAATGAGTTTTCAAGCATAAACGATATCTGATTGATCAAACAAGCTCATAATTGAGTTTTGACTGAACGAGTAGGTCCATATCGTGATTTAAGATCAAGAATCATCCAATTTCAAAGTCGTATGAGGGAGTTAGGGTGGACGTTTAGTGCAAAATGGATGGTGCAAAAGGAATCTCGTACATACCTTTAGCGACCAGAAATGGGACTTTTAGCAACGGGAAACCCACTTTGAATGACCACATTTTCAAGATCATTGTCTCCTCCCCACCCCCAATGCCCGCAACCTACCCCTCTTGACCATGCCACCTCCGAACCCCATACTAGTTAATTTGCCCGTGCTTCGCGCCGTTACAGAAGAAATTGTGAATTTATTTAATCCTTTTTAAAAAAATTAGTTGAGAACGAAAAATAACTTGCGCATATAAAAAAATATTGTAAGTATGTATTTCTTGTATATTAATTAGCTTAAAAAGGTAGATCACAACCCCCAAAAAGTTGCATTTGAACTTCACTAAGCAACATTTCATGCTTTCAAAGCTCAAATATTGTATTTAGGATCCTAAAGGTTGATACGTTTTCTGTCTTTCAACTTCGAGCTTCAATGCATGTGTCTGTGTGTGTATATATATATGTATATGAATAAACTCAAGGTAAGTGTAATCAACAACATATTAGTGAAATCTCTCAAGTGGGATCTGGGGAGGGTAGAGTGTACGCTGACCATACCACTACCTCGTAGAGGTAGAGATACTGTTTTCGAAAGACTCTCGTTTCAAGTGCAGCAACTTCAAGTACAAAAAAGAAGGAAACAGTGAAGAAAACATAGCAACTAACAACGAAAGCAGTGCAAAGCCTACAAAAAGGGACAAGAACAACAACAAAATAGTGCGATAATCAAACACAATAAACAACTAATGATTATAGATAGCAAAAGCAAAAACTACTAAAATACGACTAGTACACGAAAAATACCAACAAGCCTAAACCTTCAGAAAGCATGACAACCCTCTACTACCCCCTAACCCTCTACCCTAATACTCGTCCTCCACATTCTCTTATCTAAGAGCATGTCCTCGGTAACCTGCAGTTGTGCCAGGCCTAACTTTACTTCTCCTCGTACCTACTATATCCAACCTCTCGCACCTCCTCACTAGGGCGTCGACGCATCTCCTTTTCACATGTCCAAACCATCTCAATCTCGCTTCCCTCATTTTGTCCACCATGGAGGCCATTCCCACCATATCCCAATATCTTCATTTCGAATCTTATCGCTCTTAGTATGCCCACACATCATCTCAGCATTCTCATCTCCTCAACATGCATCTTCTGAACATGAGAGTTCTTAATTGGCCAATACTATTTCCTATACAAAAAGTCGGTCTAACAACCACTTTATAAAACTTACCTTTAATTTTTGGTGGAACCTTTTTATCACACAAGACTCCGGATGCAAGCCTCTATTTCATCCACGCTGCCCAATACGATGTGTGATATCTTCGTCGATATCCCCACTTCCTTGGATTATAGACCCAAGGTACTTGAAACTCTCTGTTGGGGATAGCCTAAGTGTCAAGCCTCACTTCCACGCCTGCCTCATGCATTGTATCACTGAATTTGCACTCCAAATACTTTGATTTGGTCCTGCTCGACCTGAGTCCCTTAGACTCCAGAGTTTGTTTCCACACCTCCAACTTAGCATTATCTCCACTGTGCATCTCATCAATTAATACTATGTTATCCGCAAACAACATACACCAAGGCACCTCATCTTGAATGTGCCTCATCAATTCATCCATCACCAAGGCAAATAGGAACGGGATAAGAGCTGATCCCTGATGCAACCGCATCTCCACCTGAAAGATTCGGGTCTCCTCCCACCGTTCTAACCCGCGTTTTGGCTCTATCATACATGTTCTTTATCGCCCTAATGTAAGCCACCAGTACACCTCTAGCCTCTAGGAATCTCCATAGGACTTCCCTCGGGACTTTGTCGTAGACATTTTCAAGGTCAAGGAATACCATATGTAAGTCCCTCTTCTTTTCTCGGTATTTCTCCACCCGTCTCCTGATAAGATGGATGGCTTTTGTGGTTGATCGCCCTGGCATAAATCCAAACTGGTTCTCGGAAATAGACACATCCCTTCTCACCCTCAGCTCCACCACTCTCTCCCAAACTTTCATTGCGTTGCTCAACAGCTTGATACCGCTGTAATTGTTACAATTCTGGATATCTCTCTTGTTCTTGTACAACAGAACCATTGTACTCTACCTACATTCTTTGGGCATTTTTGCCATCTTAAAAATGACATTAAACAAACCAGTTAATCACTCCATACCTTCTCTATCCGTGCCCTTCCAAAATTCTATCGGAATCTCATCCGGTCCGGTCGCTCTTCCCCTGCTCATCCTACTAATTACAGTATAACACGCTTAATCTCCTCAGCCTTAATACACCTACAATACCCAAAATCCCGATGACTCTCAGAGTGCTCCAAAGCACCCATTTTGCCTTGTACTTCTCCATTCAACCACCAATCCCCTCGGCGACCGCCAAATTTACCCCTCGACACCCCTAACACTTCTCTAGCTGCTTCCCTAATTCAACTAGCTGTCTTATCCCACATGCTTCTCGCATCCCCACTCCTCCAAGCCCCCATTGCCATCAGCTTCTCCCCCATTTCTCGAGAGAGGGCAGGGGCCAAGCCTTCCTATGTAATCCTTGGTCGATCATATAATCTCTTTTTCCTCTTCCCTTGCTTAATCTACAAGTCCATCACCAAAAGCTTATGTTGGGTAGTAAGATTCTCACTCGGGATAACCTTACAGTCCTTATAAAGGCCTCTATGGCCCTTTCTTAAGAGTAATCTATCTGAGTTCTAGCCACCGTGCTACGGAAGGTAACCAAGTGGTCTTCCTTCTTTGGAAAGCACGAACTAGCAATCACCGACTCAAATGCTTTAGCAAAATCCAGGAGCGAGGTTCTATCTCTGTTTCTATCCCCAAAACCAAGCCACCATGCACATCGGCAAAACCACTAGAAGTTGCCCTAATGTGGCCATTCAAGTCCCCGCCAATGAATATCCTCGCGGTATGCAGTTTACCCCTAACCACCTCGTCCAAATCCTCCCAAAAGTGCTTCTTGACCTCCTCGTCCAAGCGCACTTGGGGCCTGTAAGCACTAATAATATTCAAAGTAAGCCCTCCAACTACTAGCTTAATCGTCATCATCCTATCGTTGATCCTCCTAACCTCCACCGCTTGCTCCCTAAGGTCTCCGTCTACTAAAATGCCTATCCCTCGAGCCTCCTGAGTACCAAAGCTTAAACCCGTCCACATCCCAAGCCTTGGTACCTACCCATTTGATCTCTTGAACACACGCTATATTAATCTTCCTCTTTTTAAAAATCTTCACTAGCTCTATGGACTTCGCTGTCAAAGACCCTTATTCCAAGACCTTACTCTCAGCGTTGGGGAACCCTTAACCCACGTACCGCTCCTACCCCTCGGCCTCGGCCTCGACCTAAGACATGATCCTAATCCATCATCGTTCACCAAAGCCACCAAAGTGTAATCACCAAGAACTGCAAATTACATTATGCATGATGAAATTTAGAGTAGATTTAGTATGTAAGGAGCTATATCTTCGTCCAAGTAATTTTGGTAAGTGGATAAAAGAACAAAAGAGTTAACAATAGAAAGTCACTCCTTCCAATGCTATAGGAAGGTTGTGAGACCACCCAAAAAATATAGAAACACAAGAATTTTTCATTTCTGTTACACAACAATTGCATCATCAACCATCACCCTTAAACACCTACATTCTTTCCACACCATAGATAGAGAACTCTTTAATAGGTTGGTCATTATCTTACATCATGATCCAACTGAGTCTCTTATTGTCATGGCCATGTGGCTATGGTTACAAAACCATTCGAGTTTTTTGAATTTAATTGTCAAAATTGTAAATTTACCTAAGATCGTAATCTATGAACTGGCAAAAGAAGCTGTCGTATGCTTGAAGTGGCTACAATCAAAGGTTCCCCTATGCCAAATCCTACGGGGGACATGCCACTTACTGCTCTGGCAATGGATAGAGCCACTTCAATCCCATTTTTTTTACAACATCAGTTTCAACATGATAAGTAGAATAAAAAATTACTTGAACAATGTATGTTCCATCGCGTTTGCAGATATTTTAGTCCACGCCCTGCCGGGGGATATTCAAGAATGCCCCTAAATTTTCCCATCCACGTCCCTGGAGTCTCACATCCAACATTTGGTGGCATAGTAGTGATTCTAAGAAGATTGGATTACACTATCCTGAATAAGAAAGGACAATTAGATACCATTTGGTCCTTGAAACCTGAAGCACGAGTTGAAGATTGGACGATGTTCTTGACGTTCTCAAGGGGTTATCTTGTGACTGAAGCAAAAGTGACTGAACTCTTCAACTCTAAATATGGAGATTGTGTTGAGAATGTTCATATGGTGCCACTGACTTCATCAGACCATTCGTTGTATGCTCGAATGGTAGTTCGTGATGTTTCAACCATTGATAAGATTTTTAGCTTATGTCCCATTCTTAAGTTTAAGGTTAATGGAAAGCATGTTTGGACTAGAAATATGAACACAAAGATCAATATCGATCATGAGATATTGTTACAAATTGTAATAATAAAATACATATATATGATTAATAAGTGTTCATATGCTCGAATGGTAGTTCTCCCTCTTTGTATTTAATAATTATTCAACTATAACTATTTGTATATGATTTTTCACAACTAATTTATCAATTTTCTGACAATTTCATTTGACTTAGTATTGTCTGTCATAATTCATAATTTTTTATATTTCTTACATTGTCTATCTAGAGGTCCAAATCATTCATAGACTCCCCAAATTTTATGATTCAAAAATATAGTAAGTGGTTTTCTTCTTTGAAATATCTTATCACAATTTATTTATGTACAATTCAAACACTAGTGAGTTTTTTGATTGTTTGAAAAATCTTTTTCGCTATTTATATACTTACTAAATATTTTATATCTTAATAAATTGGATTTTAGTTTCTGAATCATTCAAGTAAATCTACTTATGATATAATTCCTCCATTTATTGCGGGTCAATTTATCCAATTTTGAGAACCAAATTATAACTTGAATACATTAATAGATTTATTAAATATTTCATATCATAATATTCAAATTTTGTTTCTTAATCCTAGTAAATCTAGTTATGATGAAATTCCTCCGCCTTTTTAGAGTCAATTTGACTAATTTTAAAAGTTAAGTCCGAGAGAACTTAATTATAATATTCCCTTTATCTCCTTTAATATTTCACTTAATTAACAGTATACTAATTTGAAAAGTAATGTACAATTTGAGAAAATAGTACAATGAATGGTTTTTTTTAAAAAGAAACCGTCCTTGAAAAACTTCAATTTGGTAAAATGGCTAATATTTCGAACTGAAGGGAATAATAAATAAATAATTCTAATTTTTTTAAGTAAGAAGAATATTCTCAATTGGAATAGGTTTTTGTTTTCTAGTCAGTTTGTACCCTACGATCTAAGCCAATAAGAGTGAGATTGGTCAGTTCTAGTCAAGTGAAAGAAAGAGAAATTAAAAGCTATAGAAAACTGAATTTTGAACCAAGGAACACTTTTTTCTTTTATTTCAAACTCAGTTCATTTTTACTTGTCATGTTTTGCTTCACGAGAGTCAGTTTGACTAATCTTTGAAGTTAAACTGATTTAGATTAATTCAATATTTTAAATTTAGATGTTCAAAAACTATACGAAAAATACTACAAGTTGCAATCTTTCTCATATTAATATGATGAAAACAATAAATCTTATATTGCTGGTCAAAGTCCATACAGTTTATCTCTCAAAAAGCGGAACATGACAAGTAACATGGAACAGAGGGAGTACATTATTTTTCCTCGGAGAAATACAAGAAAACTTATTAATCAGTTATATGTATTATAGTTTTATAATTTATAACGATATCTCATGATCGATGTTCAAAAACTATAAGAAAAATACTACAAGTTGCAATCCTTCTCATTTTAATATGATGAAAACAATAAATATTAAATTGTTGGTCAAAGTCCATATTGTTTGACTCTCAAAAAGCAGAACATGACAAGTAAAAGGGAACGGAGGGAGTACATTATTTTTCCTCAGAGAAATACAAGAAAACTTATTAATCAGATATATGTATTGTATTTTTATAATTTATAACGATATCTCATTATCGATGTTGATCTCCGTGTTCATATTTTCTAGCCCAAACATGTTTTCCATTAACCTTGAACTTAGCAATAGGACATATCTTACATCATGATCCAACTGAGTCTCTTATTGTCATGGCCATGTGGCTATGGTTACAAAACCATTCGAGTTTTTTGAATTTAATTGTCAGAATTGTAAATTTACCTAAGATCGTAATCAATGAACTGGCAAAAGAAGCTGTCGTATGCTTGAAGTGGCTACAATCAAAGGTTCCCCTATGCCAAATCCTACGGGGGACATGCCACTTACTGCTCTGGCAATGGATAGAGCCACTTCAATCCCATTTTTTTTACAACATCAGTTTCAACATGATAAGTAGAATAAAAAATTACTTGAACAATGTATGTTCCATCGCGTTTGCAGATATTTTAGTCCACGCCTTGCCGGGGGATATTCAAGAATGCCCCTGAATTTTCCCATCCACGTCCCTGGATTCTCACATCCAACATTTGGTGGCATAGTAGTGATTCCAAGAAGATTGGATTACACTATCCTAAATAAGAAAGGACAATTAGATACCATTTGGTCCTTGAAACCTGAAGCACGAGTTGAAGATTGGACGATGTTCTTGACGTTCTCAAGGGGTTATCTTGTGACTGAAGCAAAAGTGACTGAACTCTTCAACTCTAAATATGGAGATTGTGTTGAGGATGTTCATATGGCGCCATCGACTTCTTCAGACCATTCGTTGTATGCTCGAATGGTTGTTCGTGATGTTTCAACCATTGATAAGATTTTTAGCATATGTCCTATTGCTAAGTTTAAGGTTAATGGAAAACATGTTTGGGCTAGAAAATATGAACACAAGGATCAATATCGATCATGAGATGTCGTTATAAATTATAATAATACAATACATATATGTGATTTATAAGTGTTCATATGCTCAAATGGTAGTTCTCCCTCTTTGTATTTAATAATTATTCAACTATAACTATTTGTATATAATTTTTCACAACTAATTTATCAATTTTCTGACAATTTCATTTGACTTAATATTGTCTATCATAATTTTTTATATTTCTTGCATTGGCTATCTAGAGGTCCAAATCATTCATAGACTCCCTAAATTTTATGATTCAAAACTATAGTAAGTGGTTTTCTTCTTTGAAACATCTTATCGCAATTTATTTATGTACAATTCAAACAATTGTAAATTGTTTGTTTGTTTGAAAAATCTTTTCGCTATTTATATACTTACTAAATATTTCATATCTTAATAAGTTGGATTTTAGTTTCTAAATCATTCAAGTAAATCTACTTATGATATAATTCCTCTATTTATTGCGGGTCAATTTGACTAATTTTGAGAACCAAATTATAACTTGAATACATTAATAGATTTATTAAATATTTCATATCATAATAATCAAATTTTGTTTCTTAATCCTAGTAAATCTAGTTATGATGAAATTCCTCCGCCTTTTTAGAGTCAATTTGACTAATTTTAAAAGTTAAGTCAGAGAGACCTTAATAATAATTTTCCCTTTATTTCCTTTAATATTTCACTTAATTAACACTATTCTAATTTTAAAAGTAATGTACAATTTGAGAAAATAGTACAATGAATGGTTTTTTTAAAAAGAAACCGTCCTTGAAAAACTTCAATTTGGTAAAATGGCTAATATTTCGAACTGAAGGGAATAATAAATAAATAATTCTAAATTTTTTAAGTAAGAAGAAAGTTCTCAATTGGAATAGGTTTTTGTTTTCTAGTAAGTTTGTACCCTACGATCTAAGCCAATAAGAGTGAGATTGGTCAGTTCTAGTCAAGTGAAAGAAAAAGAAATTAAAAGCTATAGAAAACTGAATTTTGAACCAAGGAACACTTTTTTCTTATATTTCAAACTCAATTCATTTTTACTTGTCATGTTTTGCTTCACGAGAGTCAGTTTGACTAATCTTTGAAGTTAAACTGAATTAGATTAATTCAATATTTTAAATTTAGATGTTAAAAAACTATACGAAAATACTACAAGTTGCAATCCTTCTCATATTAATATGATGAAAACAATAAATCTTAAATTGTTGGTCAAAGTCCATACAGTTTGACTCTCAAAAAGCGGAACATGACAAGTAAAACGGAACGGAGGGAGTACATTATTTTTCCTCGGAGAAATACAAGAAAACTTATTAATCAGATATATGTGTTGTATTTTTATAATTTATAACGATATCTCATGATCGATGTTGATCTCTGTGTTCATATTTTCTAGCCCAAACATGTTTTCCATTAACCTTGAACTTAGCAATAGGACATATGCTCAAAATCTGATCAATAGTTGAAACATCACGAACCACCATTCGAGCATACAATGAATGATCTGATGAAGTAGGTGGCACCATATGAACGTCCTCAACACAATCTCCATATTTTGAGTTGAAGAGTTGAGTCACTTCTGCTTCAGTCGCAGGATAACCCCTTGAGAACATCATCCTATCTTCAACTCGTGCTTCAGGTTTCAAGGACCAAATGGTATCCAATGGTCCTTTCTTATTCGGGATAGTTTAATCCAATCTTCTTGGAATCACTGCTACGCCACCAAATATTGGATGTGGGAATCCAGGGACATGGATGGGAAAATTCAAGGGCATTCTTGAATATCCCCCTGGCAAGGCTTGAAATAAAATATTTGCAAACGCGATGAAACATACATTGTTCAAGTAATTTTTTATTCCACTTATCTTGGTGAATCTGCTTTTTTAAAAAAATGGGAATGAAATGGCTCTATCGATTGCCAGAGCAGTAAATGGCATGTCACCTGCAGAATTTGGCATAGGGGGAACCTTTGATTGTAGGCACTTCAAGGATACGACAACTTCTTTTGCCAGTACATTGATTATGATCTTAGGTGAATTTACAATTAAATTCAAAAAACTCGCATGGTTTTGTAGCCATAGCCACATGGCCATGACTATAAGAGACTCAGCTGGATCATGACCAACCTCCTAAAGAGTTCTCTATCTATAGTGTGGAAAGAATGTAGGTGTTTAAGGGTAATGTTTGATGATGCCATTGTTGTGTAATAGAAACCAAAACTTCTTGTGTTTCTATATTTTTTGGGTGGTCTCACAACCTTTATATAACATTAGAAGGAGTGACTTTCTCTCTGTTAATTTTCCTATTCCTTTATCCACTTGCCAAAATTATTTGGATGAAGATAGAGATTCTTAAATACTAAATCTACTCTAAATTTCATTATGCATAATGTACTTGCCAAAAAAAAAGGGAATGTTAATAATTGGTGTAAAAAATTGGATTTGACATCTTATCATTTAATTTATTGACTATAACTAAGTTAGAAGCTAGTAAAATTTAGAGTGGAATTCTATGTGGCCACATATGTAACAACTTGCCTGGTCATTTTGTGTTTTGGAACTTCTCTCTACTAGAATACCCTCTCCGTAGATTTTTACGTTGTTTATGACTTATGGGGATCAATGGCATGGTTCCCGAGGCGATCGAGTGAGGAAATTCTATTTTGAAAATTTAGTGAGGAAATTCTATTTTAAAAATTTAGGAGCTTGACCAAAGTAAACAAAATGGGTAAATGTGTCCAGAAATTGAGTTTTGACGGTTCCATTAAGCCAAGTGGGGATTTTTGACTTGGGTGGATGATTTGCAAGGGGCTCGGGTGTGATTTGGGTCGATATTTAGTTTCGTTAAAGAATAGGTTTGACCATGGTCAATATTTGGGTAAGACGACCCCAGATCAGTGTTTTGAGCATTCTAGCAGGTTTTATGATCAATTTGGTTTGTGTCGGGGAGGACCTGGAAGAGTTTCGTGAGTGATTTCGAGCATCTGGTTATTACTTGTGAATTTGAAGAACTAGAGTTGACCACGTTCAACCTTTCGACTAAATGAGCTCAGATTCATGATTAGAAAGTTCTAATAGCTTTGTATGATGATTTACTTTTCCGTTAACTTCGATGAGTTTTAAACGAGCTTGTAACATATTGATGTTTTAATGACTTTTCGAGCATAAACGGTATATGATTGATCAAACAAGCTCGTAATTGAGTTTTGACTGAACGAGTAGGTCCATATCGCGATTTAGGATCAAGAATCGTTCAATTTCAAAGGCGTAAGAGGGAGTTAGGGTGGACGTTTAGTGGAAAATGGATTGATGGTGCAAAAGGACTTTGGTGCACACCTTTAGCTACCAGAAATGGGACTTTTAGCAACGGGAAACCCACTTTGAACGACCACATTTTCAAGAACATTGTCTCCTCCCCACTCCCAATGCCCGCAACCTACCCTCTTGACCATGCCACCTCCGACCCCCATACTAGTTAATTTGCCCGCGCTTCGCGCCGTTACAGAAGAACTTGTGAATTTATTTAATCCCTTTTTAAAAAATTAATTGAGAACGGAAAATAACTAGTGCATATAAAAAAATATTGTAAGTATATATTTCTTATATATTAATTAACTTAAAAGGGTACATCACAACCCCCGAAAAGAACATTTCATGCTCTCAAAGCTCAAATATTGTATTTAGGATCCTAAAGGTTGACACATTTTCTGTCTTGCAACTTCGAGCTTCAATGCATGTGTGTGTGTCTATATATATATATATGTGTGTATATAAATAAACTCAAAGTAAGTGTAATCAACAATATATTAGTGAAATCTCTCAAGTGGGGTCTTGGGAGGGTTGAGTGTACGCTGACCATACCACTACCTCATAGAGGTAGAGTGACTGTTTTTGAAAGACTCTCGTTTCAAGTGCAGCAAATCCAAGTACAAAAAAGAAGGAAACAGTGAAGAAAACATAGCAACTAACAACAAAAGCAGTGCAAAGCCTACAAAAAAGGACAAGAACACCATCAAAATAGTGCGATAATCAAACACAATAAACAACTAATGATGATAGATAGCAAAAGCAAGAACTACTAAAATACGACTAATACACGAAAAATTCCAACAAGCCTAAACCTTCAGAAAGCATGACAACCCTCTACTACCCTCTACCCTAATACGCGTCCTCCACATCCTCCTATCTAAGAGCATGTCCTCGGTAACCTGCAGTTGTGTCATGTCCTGTCTAATCACTTCTTTCCAATACTTTTTCGGCCTACCTTTACCTCTCCTCGTACCTACTATATCCAACCTCTCGCACCTCCTCACTGGGGCGTCGACGCATCTCCTCTTCACATGTCCAAACCATCTCAATCTCGCTTCCCTCATTTTGTCCACCACGGAGGCCACTCCCACCATATCCCAAATATCTTCATTTTGAATCTTATCGCTCTTAGTATGCCCACACATCATCTCAGCATTCTCATCTCCTCAACATGAGAGTTCTTAATTGGCCAATACTCCGTCCTATACAAAAATTTGGTCTAACAACCACTCTATAAAACATACCTTTAATTTTTGGTGGTACCTTTTTATCACACAAGACTCCATTTCATCCACGCTGCCCCAATATGATGTGTGATATCTTCGTCGATATCCCTTGGATTATAGACCCAAGGTACTTGAAACTCTCTCTTGGGGATAGCCTAAGTGTCAAGCCTCACTTCCACACCTGCCTCATGCATTGTATCACTGCATTTGCACTCCAAATACTCTGTTTTGGTCCTGCTCAACCTGAATCCCTTAGACTCCAGAGTTTGTTTCCACACCTCCAACTTAGCGTTAACTCCACTGCGCATCTCATCAATTAATACTATGTTATCCGTAAACAACATACACCAAGGCACTTCATCTTGAATGTGCCTTGTCAATTCATCCATCACCAAGGCAAATAGGAACGGGATAAGAGGTGATCCCTGATGCAACCGCATCTCCACCTGAAAGTGCTCCGGGTCTCCTCCCACCGTTGTAACCCGCGTTTTGGCTCTATCATACATGTCCTTTATCGCCCTAATGTAAGCCACCAGTACACCTCTAGCCTCTAGGCATCTCCATAGGACTTCCCTCGGGACTTTGTCGTAGGCATTTTCTCGGTATTTCTCCACCCGTCTCCTCATAAGATGGATGGCTTCTGTGGTTGATCACCCTGGCATAAATTTAAACTGGTTCTCGGAAATGGACACATCCCTTCTCACCCTCAGCTCCACCACTCTCTCTCCCAAACTTTCATAGTGTGGCTCAGCGGCTTGATACCGCTGTAATTGTTACCATTCCGGGTATCACCCTTGTTCTTGTACAACATAACCATTGTACTCCACCTCCATTCTTCGGGCATTTTTGCCAGCTTAAAAATGACATTATACAAACCAGTTAATCACTCCATACCTTCCCTGCCCGTGCCCTTCCAAAACTCTATCGGTATATTGTCTTAGTTTCTGCTCTTTGTTGTGTGGCACTTTGATTGTGAAGTTTGTATTTGTAAAACTTCAATAGAACTACTCTTCATAAAATAATAATAATAAAAAATTCAATAGATCTACTTGGTAATATCAGTGTCAGCTTGGGCATGTTGCTTTCTTTTTTGTTTCTTGTTGCGTGACAGAGTTACTGGTACATGCACGGGTGGCTATCCGATGGATTAGCCAAAGTGCGTGCAAGGTGTTCCAGACACTACTGTTATAAAATAAAATAAAATTAAAATGGGGAAAGAACTTGTAGGAGACCACAGTTTATTATTTTTTATTGGTCATCATTAGTTTCATTACAAATTCCCGGAAGTGGTAGTAAGTTTCTTGAGAAATTGCACGCTAACAAAAAAAGTTAGTAGAACCGTAATGGATGCTGACTCCTCCTATGTAACTTAGTTGCTCTTTACTTGCAAATCGGTCACATACTTCCTACATCTCTTCTTCCGTGTGGTAATCTTTTTCATTTTCTTAAATTACTCTGTTTATCACATCTTGGAGCCCAGATTTTTATCTAATTCTGTCATTGCTTACTATCTGAACATAATATTTGCACAGGGGTAGTTTGAAATCTTGAGTTTTGACGTGACGCTTTCTTCGTGCTTGTAATGCCGTAAAAGTTCTCTGAGAAAAATACCTAAAACACCTGTCACTTGCTGAATACTGTCTATGTGTGTTTGAAACCATTATAATTGAATTGTATATGCATGTCTTGCAGGATTCAATGTGGAAAAAGTTCAGTACAAAAATGTAATTTTTACTGTGTGGGATGTTGGTGGACGAGAAATTAAGGCCACTCTGGAGGCATTATTTTAATAACACAGATGGACTGGTAACTGCACCCGTTAGATAGTATTTGTTTTTTATTTATTCCTTTTAATGAAGTGATTTCATTTATGGAATGAAGAAGATGCATATAGTACAAAGATAAATTGGGCATAAAAGATGGAATCAGGAAGATGCATATTTCTTTAGACCTCACGTTTCAAATATCTTCCTTTCATTCTTAAACTTCGTGTCCAGTCAAACATCATCACATAAATTGGGATGGGACTGAGAGAGTAGTATTCTTTGGTTTCTACTCTTGATCTGCAAGTCATTTCTTTAGTTTGCATTCAGTGGCATCTAACTCTTGATATCACATAAAGTGAATTTCCCTTGGTTCATTGGGAGGTAACATTGCCTAAAGGCAAAGAAAAATTTAAAATCTTGAGTATGATGGGATTAATAATTAAGGATCTTACCGACGTTCAATTGTATCCTTCTCCCTCCAACTCTTGGGGTCAAGTTTATTTCCACCTTCCTTCTCAGCCCCACTCACAGACCACACAGAAGGAAACAAGGGAACGAGAAGAGATGAATATTTCAAATAAGATAACATATGAATTTTTTTAAACCCAAATGTTTGAATTTGGTGTACAAAATAAGCATATAATATTAAATGTATAGGCCCATTTCCCCATGATTGACAAAACTTACCACTTCCCTTGTTTATGTATTTCAATTTCTTGTTTGGACATGATGTCTCTCTAAACTGGATACGGTATCGCTTCACTAAGTGTTCTATCTTATACAGATTTATGTCGTCGACTCTTTGGATCGAGAGAGGATTGGAAAGGCAAAACTAGAATTTCAGGATTTTTTTTCTGAACATTGATTTCACGGCTCGGGCTTCTTTGTCCGTGACATAATCTAATGGCCTTTATCATGTGTTTTCAGGCCATCATCACAGATCCATTTATGCTAATGCAATCATCTTGGTTTTTGCTAACAAACAAGACATGGTAAGTTTCTTTTGTTCCAGTATGTTTCCTCGTCCACAAAATGCAGTTAAATGCTTATTTTCTATTTTGCTCTGTTTACTTGGTCCTTGGGCATAAAAAAAAAGTTAGGCTAAATCTGTTAAATGAACCCAAGAAAATAGAGATTCAAAGGTATTATGGATGTTATTTACCAATTTATCAGATCCATTGAGATGTTTTGCTCTGTAGCATGTTAACTAAAATTTCCTGTGCACGAGGATGATATAACTTAAGGCCTCAACTCCTTCATGAGTGAAACTTAGCGATTCTCCATATCTCATGAGATAGGTTCAACCGTTCAACCTAAATCTAAGCAGACTTAACACATGTATTCTGGTCCTTGATTAGTGAAACCAAACTGGTGTCTGTTTCAGTATTCTCCGGTAATCAATGTAGGTTAATATGGTCTCCAATGAACAAGTGCATGCAACCGCCTTTTTCTTTCTTGCTTTCCAGTTTCCACCTAAGAAACAGCTCATTCTTTTTTCCTTTTCTTTCTGTCTTTTCAACAAAACCTTCATAAAGTAGACCTCCATAATCATTGAATAGCTTGGCTCCATCGACATGATCTCTAATGCTGGCTGCTGATACTTGTGGCTGAGTGTTGTTAAAAGCAAGGCAAGATTTTTGTCACTTAAAAGCAATAGAGCGTCGTGAAGCAAGGGATCGTGCATCTAAAAGGTGAAGAAGTGCAAAGCAATGAAAGTGAGAATCTCTCGTTTCTTTAGACCTTATTAGTCAAAAAAGGGGGAAATTTGAGTCACATTGATTAAATGTGCAAATCCTAAACTAGTAAAAAAAATACAAATGATATCTTTAAATGTGCTATGCTTTCAACATTGATTGAAACTTTGGATCCGACAAAACTATCAAAAGGAAAAAAAATTGGATCCAACAAACTTGCATTCAATTATGTTTTAGTCACCTGTTGTGAGCACCAAGGTTTGTCCTCTGGAGATTTTGGGTTCTTAAGTTTAACAGTGTAGCATGAACAGTCTATTCCTGTCTAACTGTGATCTGAAAAATTACATACCATCTGAGATGAGAGGGTTGCTCTAGTGGTAGAGCCCTTCACTTCTGACCATTTGGCTGGGAGTTTGTATTATGTACAGGGGAAGACAATGGGCAACTACTGCTGATTCCCAAGGCTTGGTGGGGTGGGGTGATGACTTGAGTGGATAGGAACGGTTTTAGAAAAAAACGTATAATTTTGTAATAGAAATTGATTTCTCTATCCCTTTGGTATTGTGAATCACTCAGTCAGTTTTAGTTCCCTCTTGCACCATCACCTGCTTGATGGCTTTAATTATGCTGGTTGTTTGTTTTTCTAATATCACTGTCTTGCACAGCTTCGTCAACAAAAAATGTCCTGCACAGTAATCATTAGGATGAAAAGTTGAATGGCGGTAGGAGAATCAGAGATGGATGTGATGGTTCCACCTAATCCTCTCATTTGGTTAGGAAATGAAGGTGGAAAGTGTCTAATCCCTCAATAGCAGCTCTTTCAGACCATTCAACACTGTATGGGGAGTGGGGACGAGTTAGATCTCTTTTATGTCCCTCCTAATCATACCAAACAACATACAAATTATGATGAACGTTTCATGTATCACCTAGTGGAAAGAAATTAAAATTTTCATCTATCAACATGCCATTTCCTCCCTTTTAGTGTTGGGTAGAACTTTTATCTTGAAAATCTTTTTGGTCCAGAAAGGAGCAATGACACCAATGGAAGTGTGTGAAGGCCTTGGTCTCTATGACCTTAAAAACCGAAAATGGTATATACAAGGTACATGTGCACTTAGAGGGGATGGCATATACGAGGGATTGGACTGGTTAGCCAGCACTTTGAAAGAACACAAGGCCGCCGGATACTCTTCAATAGGCCCTTCATCCTTCTGGGTGATCAGTTTTAGACTTAACCTGGATGTCTTACATAATTGTAGCTACTATCCATAAGCTGCTGATCTGTAACTACCAATGAACTTTTGCAGGATTAGGAAAGAACTTGAACCTCTTTTCGAGGGGCATCACTGAATATCCAGCTGTTTATAAATTGGAGGATCATGAACTCGCGATGATAATTTTTACCCTTCTCTTTTTAGGTCTGTTTTTTTAAGGGAAAAGGACATAAATGGCCATCCGGTCAAACTATTGACATGCGGATGGCCAAGAAATATAATATGCCATTTAGTGGCCATTTCGCTGCTATCCCCCAAATTTAATGCCCCTTTAATGTTCTCTTTTTGTTTGTTTGTTTTTAAAACTTTTATTGTAACTACTTTTTTAATTAAAAAAATGTTCTTTTTTCGGCTCATTTTTCTTCTTTTTCCATGCTTTTTTTAAAAAAAAAAACTTTTTTGCTTTTTAGTTGTTTTCTTTAACAATTAATTATAAAAAGACTAGTTTTTTTTTTCAAATACAATTCCAAAGGGAAAAAAATGTATCAATGCATATTTAATAGCAAATATATGTATCTAGATAATTGTATCTTTTTGTTCTTCTAATGTATTAACTTATCCAAAGTCATTATTAAACAGATTATATTTGTTGAAGATTGGGGAATCTCTACTATGAAAGAAAGATAGATAAGTTTTAACGAATCTCGTATAAACTCTATATACTGGGATTATATTCAAGCATTTGATAAAGTGCTATACTACAATAATGATAGACATAAACACATTTGGTTCATAAAAGTGTGCGCAAAGATATTTGCTGACCCAATCCCAAATTGGTTTTTAAATTGGTGGTCATACCACGGTCCCACAATCCAGATCTTGCCCGATCAATTCCTTATGTTGTACAAGGAATGGACCAAAGTGTCATCAGATTTAAATAGATTATATCATGCAGATCATATTTACAATTTGGAAAAATTTGATCAGATCTACTTTATTGAATTCTCTATTCCATGGATTCATAAATGAACTCCTGAATTAGGGTTCACTGAAGAAAATGTTCCATGCATATACAGGACTTTTTATAATAATTTTTGGGACAAATTGATGAAAATAGATCCCAAAACAAAAGTTTTACATGGCCAAGAGCTTATGAATTCTATTAAACTAAGAATCCAAGAATACACTCGAGCCTCTCAAAAGGGAATTATAGACGATAGTTCGGTCAGGCATATCGCCAGAAAAATCTCTTTTCAAGACGGAGATAAAGAAATGATTAATGATTATTTAAAAGAAGTCAAAAGAAATTTACTTCTGACGATTAACCAGATTGATAAATCAGACACTTCCATGCGGAGTGAGACAAGCAACGATGATATTGGAGAATCCCAGCCTATTGAAACAGACAAAATGTTGTCTACCGATGATATTCAGAGTACAGAAGATTTTTCGCAACAAATCAAAGCCATGGAGAAAAAACATGGTAAAGACAAATAGTAAAGACATCATGGACCCCACAGAATAGTAAAGTTGCCGGGGACCCCAGCAAACAACAGTAGATACACTGTATCAACAGTAGATACACTGTACAAGGACCAAGATATGAGACTCATTTCACTGTATATAGATTCTTTATGTTTTTTTCTATTTAAAGGGTCTTTCAGTTTAGTTGAAAGACATCAGAAATTTTAGGAAATCTCTCTCTTCTTGTAAATCTCTTTTATATCAATTTCAAGAATTGTTTCTTGCAGACAGTCATTCATATAAGGTATATTTTTATTTTTATTTGTTTAGTTTTCTTTTAGTTGTGTCTCTCCCAGCCAGCACTATGTCCGGCTGAAAGATCTCATATCTATGTTGAATAACTAACTTCTCTCCTATATAGACCATGAACGATCTAAGCTTTATTAAAATATAAAGGAATTTTGTTATGGTTTCTCGACTTGGTTCTAAGATCGAGGTACAGTCGGATCTAGCACTACTCTTATTGGCTATGTCTTAGTGGCTACGTCTGGTCAGCCGTGGACCTAAGACCGTTATTGAGGAGAAAAAAGGGCGTCCTTTCCCGGTTAAAACCACCAGACACATGGGCTCAATAAAAAGTATGTATTAGATCCTTGACAGACCCTTTGCTCGAGTAAAAGTTTTACCATGCAGTCTGAGAAGCTATATGAAATTCTTGTATATTTCAATTCTTATGCAGTAGCTTAAGGATGCTGAGTTGCTAGATCTAGTCGTGCGGATATACAATACAATACATATATGATACATATATACAATACAATTATGACAAATATTTTATATAACAATGATACATTTTTGATACACATTATATATATATATATATACACACACAACAAGTATACAATTTTTATATAAATCTTATATAGATACATCTTCTATACAATATTATACAATTTTTATGTATATATCTTATACAGTTTCTATACATATTCTATACAGTTTTGTTAAATATCATATACAGTTTCTATAAACATTCTATACAACCATTCTCCAATTACTAAGGAAGAAATTAAAAGAGGAAGCAAAATCGATCCTTCATAAAACTATCTTCATTATATTGTGAAAAAAAATCACTAAAAATTATATTTGATTGTTAAAAAAAAGGAACAAGTAGAAGAGCAATTTTTTTTTTAAAAATGGCAACCAAAAAGAAAAAAAAATAGCAAACGAAAAAAACAGTGATAGAGAGGGAGAAAAAAAGTTGCAAAAAATACATTTATTATACACTATATAATAAAAAAGAAATAAAAAGAGCAACAAAAAATAACAAAAGAAGAAAAAAAAAAAGGCAGCAAAAACGTTAAAAAAACGGCAATGAAAAAAAAAACAGCAAAAAAAAAAAGCAAAGAAAAAATCAACAAAGACTACAAAATTAGGCTAAATGTATCGAATTTAGGCTATTTATATCAATGGCTAAAATTTAAAAATAAAAAGGGAGACGGGCGTTATTCTGTCCAATAGATCAATATGGGCCATTTCTTTTGAAAATGGTCAGCCCATATCTTTTTTCCTTTTTTTAATGCCAGTGGAGCAGATAAGGCACTTGTTTCCTAGCATAGTGTGATTCTTGATCTTTGATTCTGTTGTATATTGGAATCTGAGCCTTACAGATAATGTTAACTGACTGCAGTATGTTTGTGAATATGGTCCAATTTAGATATGCATATATTATTTTATTCAGATCTATGAAATTCATATAAGAATATTTTAAGTTGTTAACTATTGTAATTTATAATATTTATAATGTAATTTTTTTTGTGATTTATAACATTTTTAATGTAATTTTTATTGTGATTTATAATACTTTTAATGTAATTTATAATAACGTTTAATGTAATTTTCAAATATATAATGAGTTATTAATTATTGTGATTTATAATATTTTTAATGTAATATAATAAATTATAACGGAAAAGAGTATAAAATTTTTCATATAAGAATATTTTAAGTTGTTAATTATTGCAATTTATAATACTTTTAATGTAATAATTAATTTTTCAAATATATAATTAGTTGTTAATTATTGTGATTTATAATATTTTAATATAAAATAAACAAATAAAAATGGAGAAGAGTATAAATTTTTTCATAGTGGGGTCCATCGAAGCAGGCATGTCGTCCACATGCCTGCTTACTGGCACTTCTTTTTATTGTAATTTATAATAACGTTTAATGTAATTTCAAATATATAATGAGTTATTAATTATTGTGATTTATAATACTTTTAATGTAATATAATAAATTATAACGGAAAAGAGTATAAATTTTTCATATAAGAATATTTTAAGTTGTTAATATTTGCGATTTATAATACTTTTAATGTAATAATGTAATTTTCAAATATATAATTAGTTGTTAAGTATTGTGATTTATAATATTATAATATAAAATAAACAAAGTAAAATGGAGAAGAGTATAAAATTTTATGGAGCGGGGTCCGTCGAAGCAGGCATGTCGTCCACATGCCTGTTTAATGGCACTTCTTATACATGAGATATTTTAATATAAGAAAGTAAAACAGAGAAGAGTATAAAAAATTTTGGAGTGGGGTCCGTCGAAGCATGCATGTCGTCCACGTGCCTGTTACTGACCCTTCTTATACCGGAGAAAGACTAACACAAGATTTTCTTGCTCCATCTTCATTGTACCAGTTTCTTTGTTAAATTTCCTTTAACGCAAATTGTTTCACATTTGTTTTAATTAGGGTGGCAAGGTGAACATTAAGTTGTTGAGAAAGAAGAGCAATGCCAATGTCATTAGAATTATGTGTAAGTGAAGTTATATACTTACCTTATTGCTTCAATCTTTGCTGTCAAGATTTAGTTTGACTAATTGACCAAAAAAAAAAAATTAGTTTGACTAGTTTCACCAATAGAGAAATATGTATAATCACTAACAAATTCATTCTGTTTCTTTTGTTTTGGATAAGACGAACACATCCACTGTCTGCTGAATCCAATTTGCCTTATTAGATTTTCAGGGATAAGATTCAACAAATAGATGACGTGGACATTACCCTCACTAAAATAGGAAAAAAAGTTCAATTTTTATATGAAATTACTTACTATGTAACAAGTGATGGCTCGAAAAAGTAACTAATGAAATATCGTATTTAGAAGCTCATATAGAGAGTGCGCGTGCACGCATGTTCAATCGTTCAAATATAATTCGAATACACGTGACCTTTCTTCTATTAAAAAACTAACGACTATCAGAAAATGTCTCATAATTGCACATTCTTTTGAAAATTAAAAAATTATATGCGCAATTTTTTTTTTGATATTCAGAGTGCGTATTGAATAAATTCACTTCTCTGCAATAACTCACAGATCATACAATAGATATAAACTGTCATTAGTCAGGCTCGATGTCACGAGTTCGATTGAGAAAGCGTCACTTCTATCAGGACCCGAATGATTATTTCTACCGCATGGGTCTATATCCATACCTGAATATCGTTGAGTACCGTTAGCTTTCCCGCCATATGCGCCGGATATCGTTAACTTCCCCGCCACATTCGTCTTGACAATAAAATAGGAAAAGAAAAGTCAGAGACGAGATCAACTAAAACCGAACTTTTTTATCTTCTTCTTTCTTTTTTAATTCCCGCCTGTCGAGGACCTATATTTCAATAATGATGGTAGGGAATCCTTATATGCACATTGAAGAAGTAAAACAGAAAAATTTACTACTCTTGTATTAGGGAAGTTGCAATTAGCTCGTTAAAAGATTACCTTATTAGTATTATTATATATATATAACACTGTCACTGTCTTTCTCTCTCAATCAATCAATAGAATAAAAAAGAAATCATTGCCACCAGTACCCCAAAAAAGGCCTCTCACTTTGTACCACACATTACCTAACTGTTAAATCACACAAAATCTCATGCTGTACTCCAATTTTCATGGAGTTTTGATTCTTTCACATTTGATTTGATTCCGTTTCTCTTCTAAAATACCAAAGCAAGAGATGCGTTCATGTCAAAACTCCACCATGTTTTGCCACAGACGTCGTAGAAATGCAAAATTCCGATGTGTTCTCGATCAGATTGTGCCCAAATTCGCCGTTTCATCGTCGCTAAGTTCCGTTTTGACTTCTGGCAACGCGATTGCGGCGGCGGCGGCGGTAGGCGGCGGTTCCGTTCACGGAGCGGTTACATGATAACGCAGGTTACAGTCACGGCGGTGGCGATTGCATCCGGAGCTTGCCTTTCTACTAAGGTCGATTTTTTGTGGCCCAAAGTGGATGAACAACCTGGTGAGAATCCTACTTTCTGTCCTTTCGCTATTTTTTTAGTTTATTTTTTTTGATTTTATCAAAAGCTGTAGAAGAAGTATATGGTCCTTTAGAAGTAAGTGTCGCTGTTGTTAGAGTTGATATGAATGTTTGTGACTATGCCGGCAGTTTTTGTTTTCAGGGAAGCACTTTGACTGAAGTTGGATTTTAGAAGAATTTCTGTGTTCTGTTAGACTAGAAAAAAGTACATTAGTAGTGGATACCTTTTGCCGTTCTGTTCGAGCTTTCTCCTTTCAAAAGTTTTTAATGGGAGCTTGCCCCTAACCTTTGCATGTGTTATGGTCTGTAAAGTGTAAACTGCCACTTCCTTAGGAACTATTTCTAGGGAAATTCTTATATTTTATGCATTTTCTTACATGTCCAATTACTCTTGTAAATAAGCAGTTCTCACTTTTTCCTTTCCTTTGTTGCTTATAATATGTACGTTCTGAATTTTTCCCTCTATAGAATTCAGTGAAGTGTATGATTTATAGCATATGAAAAAGTCTTACGTTCCATTCGATATATGAAAGTGAACGGGTTACATGTGCCTGAGACGTATAGGAAGGAGATGAGGAAGCTTCTTTAGCTATCTGCTTTTTGTTGTTGTGGTGGTGGTGGTTATTTTTTTGTGCAGGATTGAACTTGATAGTATGCTAGCTTTAACTTAATTGCACATTTACTTCTTTTTAACTGGTAAAGATTATACGCCAGAAGTGATAGTAAGTAAGTGTAGTTCTTCGGCAGGATCACTCTTACTGGATGAAGTAGATGTCACCGGATATCCCATCTTCAATGATGATAAGGTTTACCATCTCAACTTGCACTTGTTGATGTGATATAAACATTTGCCAATAGTGCCACTAAATTCTGAATCTGTGAAGGCAAGTTCAGAAGGCTATTGCATTTGCACAAAAAGCTCAGCATGGACAGCTGCGAAGAACTGGAGAGCCGTATTTAAAACATTGTATTCACACCGGAAAAATTGTAGCTGTCTTGGTTCCCTCAACTGGGAAAAGGGTACAAAATTCTGTCCTTTCAATGACAGTAATTTTTTGAATATCTCACATAACCTGAAAATCTCTGTGTCTCTCTAGATATATTTAGCTAGGTTCCTTGTTCTCTTGTAATTTATGTTGAAAGTAATTCACTCACTTTATTATGTAGTCTCCTAAGTGAATTTGCATATTGTAACTGCTAAATTTTTGTAGGCCATTGATTCGGTTGTTGCTGGAATTCTCCATGATGTGGTTGATGATACGGGTGAAAGTTTGGACACTATAGAGAGAGAGTTTGACACAGATGTTGCAAACTTGGTAGCAGGTGTTTCTAGGTTAAGTTTCATCAATCAGGTACCGTATGCACTATGATCAGTTATGGTGGATTTTAAGTTACAACTCTGATTGCAGTCATAGCTTGAGATGGTGATATGAGTTTAACTCAGGACATTGTAAATACAAAACTTGATGAGTCAATGATATGCCTCAATTTAATTTCTGAAAATTGCGGTCCCTCGGAGCCATATATCTATACAGAACAAGAATTGAATGTCACTGTATTTAAATGAAAGTTACCCAAAATGAAAGATAGAGATTACTCCTCTTAAAAAAATGTATCTATGAGGTAATACTTATGATTTTTGAAATAGACTACAGTATAAAATAAAAAAGTTTCTCTTTTAGATGAGTGGAATTATGAACACCCCAAAAAGGCCAACAGGGTTGCCGATTTGTGTGGAGCAATTGTTTTGTCCTTCCTAGTCTTCTTCATAGTCTTCTGTTATGTCCTGAAATTATCCATGCAGCTGTTAAGGAGGCATCGCAGGTTAAATGTGAATCAAGCTGCACTTAGCCATGATGAGGTACTTAAATGCACGTGAAGATCATTTAAAATATCTAATATGTAGATATCTTGCATGTTGTTAAGATAGTTGACCGTTGCATAGAATCTGAAATAATGTGATGGCTTGTTTGGAAAATGTTGGTAATAAGAGCTCTTCATTCATTCTTGTGTATTCTTTGATATAGTCATGCTGCTTCCATCTTGCCAACCTACTCTTCTCAGTGTTTTAACTAAAACTTAATGTATGAATAGATGTGATGACATCCAAGTTTTTTTTGTATGGCAGTAAGTGACGTCATGTCCCTCATCTCATATTTTGTATTTGTTCTCACTTTGAGCTCTTTATTATATCTGAAGTTATCAAACAAGGGTGATTTCTGAGTTCTGAGAGCAGCAAAAAGGGCTTTGCACATTCCTTTTAGCTTAGCTTTGTTATTTCCTTGAAGTTAGTAGGTATGCATTATGCTTTATTTTTTTTATTTCGTTGTATGTATATTTGTTTACAGGCAAATAATTTACGAGTGATGCTACTGGGCATGGTTGATGATCCACGTGTGGTGCTTATCAAACTAGCAGACCGTCTTCACAACATGAGAACCATGTACAGTCTTTGAACCAATAGCTTAGTTTGTCTCAGTTAGATTAATTTATGCATGTATATGTCCAATTGAATTTCGATGGTTAGGAAAATGTTGACTTTTTCGTTGTAGTTTTACTTTTTTAACTCTTAATTAGCAAATCCTTCATCCTAAACACCGAAGCATGATACTAATATTGATGTGGCTGATTATTTGCTCATCAAAACTCTTCTAGATTTGCATTACCTCCAGCCAAGGCTCAAGCTGTTGCTCAGGAGACTCTGGCTATTTGGTGCTCACTTGCTTCGAGATTGGGGATTTGGGCATTAAAGGCTGAACTTGAAGATCTATGTTTTGCAGTGCTTCAGGTGTGCTCATGTTTTAGTCATTTATGCAGAAAATGCTGTTACGCGAGAAGGCAAAAAAAATAAAATAGTAACAACATCAATATATAATGCAGCCTCAAATATTTCTTCGCGTGAGAGCTGACCTAGCATCCATGTAGAGCCATCCAAACAGGACAGGCAATGCAAGAAAAATATATGGCAAATCCAGCTCCCTTTTGCACCAGAGAATGAAAAGTGTGACTGCTGAGAACGAAGAACCCTCAGAAACTGATGAGGAAAACATATGCATGAAGGTGAAGACAGTTTGAGACTTAGTTTCGTCTCTATTCGTGAAACTTGTTAATTGTTATTGATGCATTGCAGTGATAATTAATTGATAATTTGGGTTTGTTCTTCTTTCTGTTACCGGTCACTCTGCGAATGATCTTTATTCTATCAAGAGGTCACCATATCATACAAGCTCATATGCTTCTGCTATTGTGTTTGCCTTACATCTGTGAGCTGCAATGGCACAAAAAGTAAGGAAATGATTTGTGCCCTTCGAAGAATCTGCACATTTATTAACAGCATACATATTGTCTCTTGTTTTAATTTAATTTTTAGATATCCTATAAACTTTCTCAAGTTCAACTGAATATGCATGTCAATAGATGTGGTTATAGAGGTTCAAACTTGACCTATTCTGCTTTTCAAATGTTTAGGCTATGGTCCCCTATTGATGGAGAGTTTGATGACTACATTGTTAACCCAAAACCAAGTGGCTACCAGGTTTGAACTTTTTATTTACTTCAACAATGGGTTACTGTTTTCATTAAGTTAGATTTGCTATCTTTGTGGCTTAAACACTGTTCTGACTGCTATCCAACCTTATATTCTCCTCCTGATCTCAGTCCCTACACACTGCAGTACAAGGTCCCGACAACTCACCTCTGGAAATTCAAATAAGAACCCAGGTATTACATCCTCAAATCTTTCAGTTGATCATTGATATTGATGCACTCTACCTTTTGGTCTTCCCTTTTTATTTACTTTTGTTAGTCGGTAGAGTGGGTATTATCGCTATGTTTTATCTAGCTCTAAAATGCTGATCTTGAATATTCAGAGGATGCATGAGTGTGATGAACATGGACTTGCTGCACATTGGCTTTATAAAGAAACTGAAGATAAGCTGCCCTTGGTGACCAGTGTAACTGGTTCTGGAACAACTACACCCTCATTCTTCTCAACAGATATTGAAGATCAAGGTTCTATTGAAGATGATGGGTCACATAAGTATAGCTCGTTAAAAGTGGGAGATCCTGTCCTCAGAGTGGAAGCAGGTCACCTGCTTGCTGCAGTTATTGTGAGGTAGATCATCACTGAATTCATAATATGTATCTCGAATGCTTTTAATATGATGCTTGTACCTGCATAATTTTCTTTTTCATCAGAGTGGACAAGGGTGCAAGAGAATTGCTTGTTGCTGTAAGCTTTGTGCTAGCCGCTTCTGAGGCAGTAGCTGATAGAAGATCTTCTTCTCAAACGAAAAGAAGGGAAGCTTATGCAAGATTATATAAGAAGGTATGTTTGGAAGTTTTATAACTTATCATTTCAGAATAATATGGTTCTTTATATAGCAAGTCCTGTGCTGAATAGTTGGCTGATCACTTTATGTCTGTTGGCGTATTCATGTTTGGTGCAAGTTTCTACCAAGGAAATATAAGTCACATCTCTTAGTAAAATCACAAGCATTTCTGCTCATTTTCCAATTCACTGACCTTGAAAAAATGATATAGTTAGCTGATCTTGACTGCTAGATGAAAAGAAACCCTTATATTCCATTTCTAGGTATAACTGATAAGCTAGCTATCACTCATAGTAATCATGAAACGCTTTAAGTTTGTTACCTGGAACTTTTCCTCTTTCATTGTTTCATTGACCTTAAAAACAGTTTGATAAATAGTAGAATTGTGAAACCAATCTTGTCTCCTTAAATTACCTAATAGCTAGTTTGCTCTGGCATCTGCAGTGGGAGCATTAGATAGTTCCATGGTGCTCGTAGATTGAGATATTATGGGGGAGGCCATACACATCTATATGCAAATGCAGATAGAACAATAGATCAAAATCCGAAAGTAGGGGTAGGAGGAAGAAGCTAATCAATCAGAATACATTGTTCAGGCATAAAAATGAAAATTTAGTCGTTCAAAGTGGGTTTCCCATTGCTAGAAGTCCCATTTCTGGTTGCTAAAGGTGTGCAATCAATCCATTTTCCCACTAAACGGACCCTAACTCCCTCATATGCCCTCGGAATTGGACGATTCTTGATCCTATGGTTCCCAATTCACGAAACGGACCTACACATTCAGTCGAAACTCAATTACAAGTTTGTTTGCTCAATCTGTTTATGCTCAAAATGTCATTAAAACATCAACACGTTACAAACTCGTCTGAAACTCATCAAAATTAAACCAAAATTTGCAGATAAGTAAATCATCCTACAAGCCTGTTAGAACTTTCAAAAATCGTAAATCTGAGCTCATCTAGTCAAAAGGTTGACCATGGTCAACTCTAATTCTTCAAATTCACAAGTAATAAACTTAAGCATCAGAATCACTCACGAAACTCATCCAGGACCGTTCGTGACACACAATCCAAATCGATCATAAAACACCCTACATCTGAATCACTAAATTTGCACTCCAAATACTCTGTTTTGGTCCTGTCCAACCTGAATCCCTTAGACTCCAGAGTTTGTTTCCACACCTCCAACTTAGCATTAACTCCACTGCGCATCTCATCAATTAGAACTATGTTATCCGCAAACAACATACACCAAGCCACCTCATCTTGAATGTGCCTCGTCAATTCATCTATCACCAAGGCAAATCGGAACGGGATAAGAGCTGATCCCTGGTGCAACCCCATCTCCACTGGAAAGTGCTTTGGGTCTCCTCCCACCATTCTAACTCACGTTTTGGCTCCATCATACATGTCCTTTATCGCCCTAATGTAAGTACACCTGCTCATCCTACTAATAACAGTATAACACGCTTAATCTCCTCAGCCTTAATACACCTACAATACCCAAAATCTCGATGACTCTCAGAGTGATCCAAAACACCCATCGCAATATTTATGTCCCCTTCATCGTTCAATAACTTGTGAAAGTAAGCTTGCCATCTTTGCTTAATAAGGGTCCCTTTCCACCAATACCTTGCCTTCTCCATCCTTGATCCACTTCACTTGGTCCAGGTGTCGGGCCTTCCTCTCTCTTTCCTTCGCGAGCCTATTCAGATTTTTATCTTCGCCTTTGTCCCCTAGTTCAGTATACAATCGTTCGAAAGTTGTCGTGTTAGCTGTTGTAACCGCTACCTTAGCCACTGTCTTCGCCGCCTTATAAATCTCCTTAAGTGGCCGCTTCTCCTCCTCGTCCTTACACTCCACCAAACTTTGCATAAGCAACCTTGTTTGCCTCCGGTTTGCCTTGTACTTCTCCATTCCTCCACCAATCCCCTCGGCGACCGCCAAATTTACCCCTCGACACCCGTAACACTTCTCTAGCTGCTTCCCTAATGCAACTAGTTGTCTTATCCCACATGCTTCTCGCATCCCCACTGCTCCAAGCCCCCATCGCCATCAGCTTCTCCCTCATTTCTCGAGAGAGGGCTGGGGCCAAGCCTTCCTATGTAATCCTTGTTCGATCATATAATCTCTTCTTCCTCCTCCCTTGCCTAATATACAAGTCCATCACCAAAAGCTTATGTTGGGTAGTAAGATTCTCACTCGGGATAACCTTACAGTCCTTATAAAGGCCAATTTCGCCTATCCCTCGAGCCTCCTGAGTACCATAGCTTAAACCCGTCCACATCCCAAGCCTTGGTACCTACCTATTTGATCTCTTGAACACACGCTATATTAATCTTCCTCTTTATAAAAATCTTCACTAGCTCTATGGAATTCGCTGTCAGAGACCCTTATTCCAAGACCTTACTCTCAGCATAGGGGAACCCTTAACCCACGTACCGCTCCTACCCCTCGACCTCAGTCTCGACCTAAGACATGACCCTAATCCATCATCGTTCACCAAAGTGTAATCAACAAGAACTGCAAATTACATTATGCATGATGAAATTTAGAGTAGATTTGTTCTGTAAGGAGCTATATCTTCTTCCAAATAATTTTGGTAAGTGGATAAAGGAACAAAAAAGTTAACAATTGAAAGTCACTCCTTCCAATGTTATAGGAAGGTTGTGAGACCACCCAAAAAATATAGAAACACAAGAATTTTTCATTTTTCTTACACAACAATTGCATCATCAAACATCACCCTTAATACCTACATTCTTTCCACACTATAGATAGAGAACTCTTTAATAGGTTGGTCATGATCTTACATCATCATCCAACCTAGTCTCTTATAGTCATGACCATGTGGCTATGGTTACAAAACCATGCGAGTTTTTTGAGTTTAATAGTCAAAACTGTAAATTTACCTAAGATCGTAATCAATGAACTGGCAAAAGAACCTGTCGTATGCTTGAAGTGGCTACAATCAAAGGTTCCCCTATGCCAAATCCTGCGAGGGACATGCCACTTACTGCTCGGGCAATGGATAGAGCCACTTCAATCCCATTTTTTTTACAACATCAGTTTCACCATGATAAGAAGAATAAAAAATTATTTGAACAATGTATGTTCCATCGCGTTTGCAGATATTTTAGTCCACGCCTTGCCGGGGGATATTCAAGAATGCCCCTGAATTTTCCCATCCACGTTCCTGGATTCTCACATCCAACATTTGGTGGCATAGTAGTGATTTCAAGAAGATTGGATTACACTATCTCGAATAAGAAAGGACAATTAGATACCATTTGGTCCTTGAAACCTGAAGCACGAGTTAAAGATTGGACGATGTTCTTGACGTTCTCAAGGGGTTATCTTGTGACTGAAGCAAAAGTGACTGAACTCTTCAACTCTAAATATGGAGATTGTATTGAGGATGTTCATATGGTGCCACCGACTTCATCAAACCATTCGTTGTATGCTCGAATGGTAGTTCGTGATGTTTCAACCATTGATAAGATTTTTAGCTTGTCCCATTCTTAAGTTTAAGGTTAATGGAAAGCATGTTTGGACTAGAAATATGAACACAAAGATCAATATCGATCATGAGATATCGTTACAAATTATAATAATAAAATACATATATATGATTAATAAGTGTTCATATGCTCGAATGGTAGTTCTCCCTCTTTGTATTTAATAATTATTCAACTATAACTATTTGTATATGATTTTTCACAACTAATTTATCAATTTTCTGACAATTTCATTTGACTTAGTATTGTCTGTCATAATTTTTTATATTTCTTACATTGTCTATCTAGAGGTCCAAATCATTCATAGACTCCCCAAATTTTATGATTCAAAAATATAGTAAGTGGTTTTCTTCTTTGAAATATCTTATCACAATTTATTTATGTACAATTCAAACACTAGTGAGTTTTTTGATTGTTTGAAAAATCTTTTTCGCTATTTATATACTTACTAAATATTTTATATCTTAATAAATTGGATTTTAGTTTCTCAATCATTCAAGTAAATCTACTTGTGATATAATTCCTCCATTTATTGCGGGTCAATTTATCCAATTTTGAGAACCAAATTATAACTTGAATACATTAATAGATTTATTAAACATTTCATATCATAATATTCAAATTTTGTTTCTTAATCCTAGTAAATCTAGTTATGATGAAATTCCTCCGCCTTTTTAGAGTCAATTTGACTAATTTTAAAAGTTAAGTCCGAGAGAACTTAATCATAATTTTCCCTTTATCTCCTTTAATATTTCACTTAATTAACAGTATACTAATTTGAAAAGTAATGTACAATTTGAGAAAATAGTACAATGAATGGTTTTTTTTAAAAGAAACCGTCCTTGAAAAACTTCAATTTGGTAAAATGGCTAATATTTCGAACTGAAGGGAAGAATAAATAAATAATTCTAATTTTTTTAAGTAAGAAGAAAATTCTCAATTGGAATAGGTTTTTGTTTTCTAGTCAGTTTGTACCCTACGATCTAAGCCAATAAGAGTGAGATTGGTCAGTTCTAGTCAAGTGAAAGAAAAAGAAATTAAAAGCTATTGAAAACTGAATTTTGAACCAAGGAACACATTTTTCTTTTATTTAAAACTCAGTTCATTTTTACTTGTCATGTTTTGCTTCACGAGAGTTAGTTTGACTAATCTTTGAAGTTAAACTGATTTAGATTAATTCAATATTTTAAATTTAGATGTTCAAAAACTATACGAAAAATACTACAAGTTGCAATCTTTCTCATATTAATATGATGAAAACAATAAATCTTATATTGCTGGTCAAAGTCCATACAGTTTGACTCTCAAAAAGCGGAACATGACAAGTAACATGGAACAGAGGGAGTACATTATTTTTCCTCGGAGAAATACAAGAAAACTTATTAATCAGTTATATGTATTATAGTTTTATAATTTATAACGATATCTCATGATCGATGTTCAAAAACTATAAGAAAAATACTACAAGTTGCAATCCTTCTCATATTAATATGATGAAAACAATAAATCTTAAATTGTTGGTCAAAGTCCATATTGTTTGACTCTCAAAAAGCAGAACATGACAAGTAAAAGGGAACGGAGGGAGTACATTATTTTTCCTCAGAGAAATACAAAAAAACTTATTAATCAGATATATGTATTGTATTTTTATAATTTATAACGATATCTCATGATCGATATTGATCTCCGTGTTCATATTTTCTAGCCCAAACATGTTTTCCATTAACCTTGAACTTAGCAATAGGACATATGCTCAAAATCTGATCAATGGTTGAAACATCACGAACCACCATTCGAGCATACAATGAATGGTCTGATGAAGTCGGTGGCACCATATGAACGTCCTCAACACAATCTCCATATTTAGAGTTGAAGAGTTGAGTCACTTCTACTTCAGTCACATGATAACCCCTTGAGAACGTCAAGAACATCATCCTATCTTCAACTCGTGCTTCAGGTTTCAAGGACCAAATGGTATCCAATGGTCCTTTCTTATTCGGGATAGTGTAATCCAATCTTCTTGGAATCACTGCTACACCACCAAATATTGGATGTGGGAATCCAGGGACATGGATGGGAAAATTCAGGGGCATTCTTGAATATCCCCCTGGCAAGACTTGGACTAAAATATCTGCAAACGCAATGGAACCTACATTGTTCAAGTAATTTTTTATTCCACTTATCATGGTGAACCTGATTTTGTAAAAAAATGGGAATGAAATGGCTCTACCACCCATTGCCAGAGAAGTAAGTGGCATGTCCCCCGCAGGATTTGGCATAGGGGGAACCTTTGATTGTAGGCACTTCAAGCATACTACAGCTTCTTTTGCCAGTTCATTGATTATGATCTTAGGTGAATTTACAATTTTGACAATTAAATTCAAAAAACTCGCATGGTTTTGTAGCCATAGCCACATGGCCATGACTATAAGAGACTCAGCTGGATCATGATGTAAGATCATGACCAACCTCTTAAAGAGTTCTCTATCTATAGTATGGAAAGAATGTAGGTGTTGAAGGGTGATGTTTGATGATGCCATTGTTGTGTAATAGAAATGAAAACTTCTTGTGTTTCTATTTTTTTTTGGGTGGTCTCACAACCTTTATATAACATTAGACTGAGTGACTTTCTATTTGTTAATTTTTCTATTCCTTTATCCACTTGCCAAAATTATTTGGATGAAGATAGATATTCTTAAATACTAAATTTCATTATGCATAATGTACTTGCTAAAAAAAAGGAATGTTAATAATTGGTGTAAAAAATTGGATTTGACATCTTAATCATTTAATGACTATAACTAAGTTAGAAGCTAGTAAAATTGAGAGTGTAATTCTATGTGGCCACATATGTAACGACTTGCCAAGTCATTTTTTATTTTGGAACTCCTCTCTACTAGAATACCCTCTCCGTAGCTTTTTACGATGTTTATGACTTTTGGGGATCAGTGGCATGGTTCCCGAGGCGATCGAGTGAGGAAATTCTATTTTGAAAATTTAGGAACTTGACCAAAGTAAACAAAATGGATAAATGTGTCCAGAAATTGAGTTTTGACGGTTCCATTAGGCCAAGATGGGGATTTTTGACTTGGGTGGATGATTTGCAAGGGGCTCGGGTGTGATTTGGGTCAATTTTTAGTTTCGTTAAAGAATAGGTTTGACCATGGTCAGTATTTGGATAAGATTACCCCAAATCAGTGTTTTGAGCATTCTAGCAGGTTTTTGGTTTGTGTCGGGGAGGTCATGGAAGAGTTTCGTGAGTGATTCCGAGCATCTGGTTCTTACTTGTGAATTTGAAGAACTAGAGATGAGCTCAGATTCATGATTAGAAAGTTCTAATCGCTTTGTATGATGATTTACTTTTCCGTTAATTTCGATGAGTTTCAAATGAGCTTGTAACATATTGATGTTTTAATGAGTTTTCAAGCATAAACGATATCTGATTGATCAAACAAGCTCATAATTGAGTTTTGACTGAACGAGTAGGTCCATATCGTGATTTAAGATCAAGAATCATCCAATTTCAAAGTCGTATGAGGGAGTTAGGGTGGACGTTTAGTGCAAAATGGATGGTGCAAAAGGAATCTCGTACATACCTTTAGCGACCAGAAATGGGACTTTTAGCAACGGGAAACCCACTTTGAATGACCACATTTTCAAGATCATTGTCTCCTCCCCACCCCCAATGCCCGCAACCTACCCCTCTTGACCATGCCACCTCCGAACCCCATACTAGTTAATTTGCCCGTGCTTCGCGCCGTTACAGAAGAAATTGTGAATTTATTTAATCCTTTTTAAAAAAATTAGTTGAGAACGAAAAATAACTTGCGCATATAAAAAAATATTGTAAGTATGTATTTCTTGTATATTAATTAGCTTAAAAAGGTAGATCACAACCCCCAAAAAGTTGCATTTGAACTTCACTAAGCAACATTTCATGCTTTCAAAGCTCAAATATTGTATTTAGGATCCTAAAGGTTGATACGTTTTCTGTCTTGCAAGTTCGAGCTTCAATGCATGTGTGTGTGTGTATATATATATGTATATGAATAAACTCAAGGTAAGTGTAATCAACAACATATTAGTGAAATCTCTCAAGTGGGATCTGGGGAGGGTAGAGTGTACGCTGACCATACCACTACCTCGTAGAGGTAGAGATACTGTTTTCGAAAGACTCTCGTTTCAAGTGCAGCAACTTCAAGTACAAAAAAGAAGGAAACAGTGAAGAAAACATAGCAACTAACAACGAAAGCAGTGCAAAGCCTACAAAAAGGGACAAGAACAACAACAAAATAGTGCGATAATCAAACACAATAAACAACTAATGATTATAGATAGCAAAAGCAAAAACTACTAAAATACGACTAGTACACGAAAAATACCAACAAGCCTAAACCTTCAGAAAGCATGACAACCCTCTACTACCCCCTAACCCTCTACCCTAATACGCGTCCTCCACATTCTCTTATCTAAGAGCATGTCCTCGGTAACCTGCAGTTGTGCCAGGCCTAACTTTACTTCTCCTCGTACCTACTATATCCAACCTCTCGCACCTCCTCACTAGGGCGTCGACGCATCTCCTTTTCACATGTCCAAACCATCTCAATCTCGCTTCCCTCATTTTGTCCACCATGGAGGCCATTCCCACCATATCCCAATATCTTCATTTCGAATCTTATCGCTCTTAGTATGCCCACACATCATCTCAGCATTCTCATCTCCTCAACATGCATCTTCTGAACATGAGAGTTCTTAATTGGCCAATACTCCTTCCTATACAAAAAGTCGGTCTAACAACCACTTTATAAAACTTACCTTTAATTTTTGGTGGAACCTTTTTATCACACAAGACTCCGGATGCAAGCCTCCATTTCATCCACGCTGCCCAATACGATGTGTGATATCTTCGTCGATGTCCCCACTTCCTTGGATTATAGACCCAAGGTACTTGAAACTCTCTGTTGGGGATAGCCTAAGTGTCAAGCCTCACTTCCACGCCTGCCTCATGCATTGTATCACTGAATTTGCACTCCAAATACTTTGTTTTGGTCCTGCTCAACCTGAGTCCCTTAGACTCCAGAGTTTGTTTCCACACCTCCAACTTAGCATTAACTCCACTGTGCATCTCATCAATTAATACTATGTTATCCGCAAACAACATACACCAAGGCACCTCATCTTGAATGTGCCTCATCAATTCATCTATCACCAAGGCAAATAGGAACGGGATAAGAGCTGATCCCTGATGCAACCGCATCTCCACCTGAAAGATTCGGGTCTCCTCCCACCGTTCTAACCCCCATTTTGGCTCTATCATACATGTTCTTTATCGCCCTAATGTAAGCCACCAGTACACCTCTAGCCTCTAGGAATCTCCATAGGACTTACCTCGGGACTTTGTCATAGACATTTTCAAGGTCAAGGAATACCATATGTAAGTCCCTCTTCTTTTCTCGGTATTTCTCCACCCGTCTCCTGATAAGATGGATGGCTTTTGTGGTTGATCACCCTGGCATAAATCCAAACTGGTTCTCGGAAATAGACACATCCCTTCTCACCCTCAGCTCCACCACTCTCTCCCAAACTTTCATTGCGTGGCTCAGCGCTTGATACCGGTGTAATTGTTACAATTCTGGATATCACTCTTGTTCTTGTACAACAAAACCATTGTAATCTACCTCCATTCTTTGGGCATTTTTGCCATCTTAAAAATGACATTAAACAAACCAGTTAATCACTCCATACCTTCTCTGTCTGTGCCCTTCCAAAATTCTATCGGAATCTCATCCGGTCCGGTCGCTCTTCCCCTGCTCATCCTACTAATAACAGTATAACACGCTTAATCTCCTCAGCCTTAATACACCTACAATACCCAAAATCCCGATGACTCTCAGAGTGCTCCAAAGCACCCATTTTGCCTTGTACTTCTCCATTCAACCACCAATCCCCTCGGCGATCGCCAAATTTACCCCTCGACACCCCTAACACTTCTCTAGCTGCTTCCCTAATTCAACTAGCTGTCTTATCCCACATGCTTCTCGCATCCCCACTCCTCCAAGCCCCCATTGCCATCAGCTTCTCCCCCATTTCTCGAGAGAGGGCAAGGGCCAAGCCTTCCTATGTAATCCTTGGTCGATCATATAATCTCTTTTTCCTCTTCCCTTGCTTAATCTACAAGTCCATCACCAAAAGCTTATGTTGGGTAGTAAGATTCTCACTTGGGATAACCTTACAGTCCTTATAAAGGCCTCTATCGCCCTTTCTTAAGAGTAATCTAACTGAGTTCTAGCCACCGTGCTACGGAAGGTAACCAAGTGGTCTTCCTTCTTTGGAAAGCACGAACTAGCAATCACCGACTCAAAAGCTTTAGCAAAATCCAGGAGCGAGGTTCTATCTCTGTTTCTATCCCCAAAACCAAGCCACCATGCACATCGGCAAAACCACTAGAAGTTGCCCTAATGTGGCCATTGAAGTCCCCGCCAATGAATATCCTCGCGGTATGCAGTTTACCCCTAACCACCTCGTCCAAATCCTCCCAAAAGTGCTTCTTGACCTCCTCGTCCAAGCGCACTTGGGGCCTGTAAGCACTAATAATATTCAAAGTAAGCCCTCCAACGACTAGCTTAATCGTCATCATCCTATTGTTGATCCTCCTAACCTCCACCGCTTGCTCCCTAAGGTCCCCGTCTACTTATCCCTCGAGCCTCCTGAGTACCATAGCTTAAACCCGTCCACATCCCAAGCCTTGGTACCTACCCATTTGATCTCTTGAACACACGCTATATTAATCTTCCTCTTTTTAAAAATCTTCACTAGCTCTATGGACTTCGCTGTCAAAGACCCTTATTCCAAGACCTTAATCTCAGCGTTGGGGAACCCTTAACCCACGTACCGCTCCTACCCCTCGGCCTCGGCCTCGGCCTCGACCTAAGACATGATCCCAATCCATCATCGTTCACCAAAGCCACCAAAGTGTAATCACCAAGAACTGCAAATTACATTATGCATGATGAAATTTAGAGTTGATTTAGTATGTAAGGAGCTATATCTTCATCCAAGTAATTTTGGTAAGTGGATAAAAGAACAAAAGAGTTAACAATAGAAAGTCACTCCTTCCAATGCTATAGGAAGGTTGTGAGACCACCCAAAAAATATAGAAACACAAGAATTTTTCATTTCTGTTACACAACAATTGCATCATCAACCATCACCCTTAAACACCTACATTCTTTCCACACTATAGATAGAGAACTCTTTAATAGGTTGGTCATTATCTTACATCATGATCCAACTGAGTCTCTTATTGTAATGGCCATGTGGCTATGGTTACAAAACCATTCGAGTTTTTTGAATTTAATTGTCAAAATTGTAAATTTACCTAAGATCATAATCAATGAACTGGCAAAAGAAGTTGTCGTATGCTTGAAGTGGCTACAATCAAAGGTTCCCCTATGCCAAATCCTGCGGGGGACATGCCACTTACTGCTCTGGCAATGGATAGAGCGACTCCAATCCCATTTTTTTTACAACATCAGTTTCAACATGATAAGTAGAATAAAAATTACTTGAACAATGTATGTTCCATCGCGTTTGCAGATATTTTAGTCCACGCCTTGCCGGGGGATATTCAAGAATGCCCCTGAATTTTCCCATCCACGTCCCTGGATTCTCACATCCAACATTTGGTGGCATAGTAGTGATTCCAAGAAGATTGGATTACACTATCCCAAATAAGAAAGGACAATTAGATACCATTTGGTCCTTGAAACCTGAAGCACGAGTTGAAGATTGGACGATGTTCTTGACGTTCTCAAGGGGTTATCTTGTGACTGAAGCAAAAGTGACTGAACTCTTCAACTCTAAATATGGAGATTGTGTTGAGGATGTTCATATGGCGCCATCGACTTCTTCAGACCATTCGTTGTATGCTCGAATGGTTGTTCGTGATGTTTCAACCATTGATAAGATTTTTAGCATATGTCCTATTGCTAAGTTTAAGGTTAATGGAAAACATGTTTGGGCTAGAAAATATGAACACAAGGATCAATATCGATCATGAGATGTCGTTATAAATTATAATAATACAATACATATATGTGATTTATAAGTGTTCATATGCTCAAATGGTAGTTCTCCCTCTTTGTATTTAATAATTATTCAACTATAACTATTTGTATATAATTTTTCACAACTAATTTATCAATTTTCTGACAATTTCATTTGACTTAATATTGTCTATCATAATTTTTTATATTTCTTGCATTGGCTATCTAGAGGTCCAAATCATTCATAGACTCCCTAAATTTTATGATTCAAAACTATAGTAAGTGGTTTTCTTCTTTGAAACATCTTATCGCAATTTATTTATGTACAATTCAAACAATAGTAAATTGTTTGTTTGTTTGAAAAATCTTTTCGCTATTTATATACTGACTAAATATTTCATATCTTAATAAGTTGGATTTTAGTTTCTAAATCATTCAAGTAAATCTACTTATGATATAATTCCTCTATTTATTGCGGGTCAATTTGACCAATTTTGAGAACCAAATTATAACTTGAATACATTAATAGATTTATTAAATATTTCATATCATAATAATCAAATTTTGTTTCTTAATCCTAGTAAATCTAGTTATGATAAAATTCCTCTGCCTTTTTAGAGTCAATTTGACTAATTTTAAAAGTTAAGTCAGAGAGACCTTAATCATAATTTTCCCTTTATTTCCTTTAATATTTCACTTAATTAACACTATTCTAATTTGTAAAGTAATGTACAATTTGAGAAAATAGTACAATGAATCGTTTTTTTTAAAAGAAACCGTCCTTGAAAAACTTCAATTTGGTAAAATGGCTAATATTTCGAATTGAAGGGAATAATAAATAAATAATTCTAAATTTTTTAAGTAAGAAGAAAGTTCTCAATTGGAATAGGTTTTTGTTTTCTAGTCATTTTGTACCCTACGATCTAAGCCAATAAGAGTGAGATTGGTCAGTTCTAGTCAAGTGAAAGAAAAAGAAATTAAAAGCTATAGAAAACTGAATTTTGAAACAAGGAACACTTTTTTCTTATATTTCAAACTCAATTCATTTTTACTTGTCATGTTTTGCTTCACGAGAGTCAGTTTGACTAATCTTTGAAGTTAAACTGAATTAGACTAATTCAATATTTTAAATTTAGATGTTCAAAAACTATACGAAAATACTACAAGTTGCAATCCTTCTCATATTAATATGATGAAAACAATAAATCTTAAATTGTTGGTCAAAGTCCATACAGTTTGACTCTCAAAAAGCGGAACATGACAAGTAAAAGGGAACGGAGGGAGTACATTATCTTTCCTCGGAGAAATTCAAGAAAACTTATTAATCAGATATATGTATTGTATTTTTATAATTTATAACGATATCTCATGATCGATGTTGATCTCTGTATTCATAGTTTCTAGCCCAAACATGTTTTCCATTAACCTTGAACTTAGCAATAGGACATATGCTCAAAATCTGATCAATAGTTGAAACAACCACCATTCGAGCATACAATGAATGATCTGATGAAGTCGGTGGCACCATATGAATGTCCTCAACACAATCTCCATATTTTGAGTTGAAGAGTTGAGTCACTTCTGCTTCAGTCGCAGGATAACCCCTTGAGAACATCATCCTATCTTCAACTCGTGCTTCAGGTTTCAAGGACCAAATGGTATCCAATGGTCCTTTCTTATTCGGGATAGTTTAATCCAATCTTCTTGGAATCACTGCTACGCCACCAAATATTGGATGTGGGAATCCAGGGACATGGATGGGAAAATTCAAGAGCAACTTGAATATCCCCCTGCAAGGCTTGAAATAAAATATTTGCAAACGCGATGAAACATACATTGTTCATGTAATTTTTTATTCCACTTATCTTGGTGAATCTTCTTTTTAAAAAAAATGGGAATGAAATGGCTCTATCGATTGACAGAGCAGTAAATGGCATGTCACCTGCAGAATTTGGCATAGGGGGAACCTTTGATTGTAGGCACTTCAAGGATACGACAACTTCTTTTGCCAGTACATTGATTATGATCTTAGGTGAATTTACAATTAAATTCAAAAAACTCGCATGGTTTTGTAGCCGTAGCCACATGGCCATGACTATAAGAGACTCAGCTGGACCAACCTCTTAAAGAGTTCTCTATCTATAGTGTGGAAAGAATGTAGGTGTTTAAGGGTAATGTTTGATGATGCCATTGTTGTGTAATAGAAAACAAAACTTCTTGTGTTTCTATATTTTTTGGGTGGTCTCACAACCTTTATATAACATTAGAAGGAGTGACTTTCTCTCTGTTAATTTTCCTATTCCTTTATCCACTTGCCAAAATTATTTGGATGAAGATAGAGATTCTTAAACACTAAATCTACTCTAAATTTCATTATGCATAATGTACTTGCCAAAAAAAGAAGGGAATGTTAATAATGGGTGTAAAAAATTGGATTTGACATCTTATCATTTAATTTATTGACTATAACTAAGTTAGAAGCTAGTAAAATTTAGAGTGGAATTCTATGTGGCCACATATGTAACAACTTGCCTGGTCATTTTGTGTTTTGGAACTTCTCTCTACTAGAATACCCTCTCCGTAGATTTTTACGTTGTTTATGACTTATGGGGATCAATGGCATGGTTCCCGAGGTGATCGAGTGAGGAAATTCTATTTTAAAAATTTAGGAGGTTGACCAAAGTAAACAAAATGGGTAAATGTGTCCAGAAATTGAGTTTTGACGGTTCCATTAAGCCAAGTGGGGATTTTTGACTTGGGTGGATGATTTGCAAGGGGCTCGGATGTGATTTGGGTCGATTTTTAGTTTCGTTAAAGAATAGGTTTGACCATGGTCAATATTTGGGTAAGACGACCCCAGATCAGTGTTTTGAGCATTCTAGCAGGTTTTATGATCAATTTGGTTTGTGTCGGGGAGGACCTGGAAGAGTTTCGTGAGTGATTTCGAGCATCTGGTTATTACTTGTGAATTTGAAGAACTAGAGTTGACCACGTTCAACCTTTCGACTAAATGAGCTCAGATTCATGATTAGAAAGTTCTAATAGCTTTGTATGATGATTTACTTTTCCGTTAACTTCGATGAGTTTTAAACGAGCTTGTAACATATTGATGTTTTAATGACTTTTCGAGCATAAACGGTATATGATTGATCAAACAAGCTCGTAATTGAGTTTTGACTGAACGAGTAGGTCCATATCGCGATTTAGGATCAAGAATCGTTCAATTTCAAAGGCGTAAGAGGGAGTTAGGGTGGACGTTTAGTGGAAAATGGATTGATGGTGCAAAAGGACTTTGGTGCACACCTTTAGCTACCAGAAATGGGACTTTTAGCAACGGGAAACCCACTTTGAACGACCACATTTTCAAGAACATTGTCTCCTCCCCACTCCCAATGCCCGCAACCTACCCTCTTGACCATGCCACCTCCGACCCCCATACTAGTTAATTTGCCCGCGCTTCGCGCCGTTACAGAAGAACTTGTGAATTTATTTAATCCCTTTTTAAAAAATTAATTGAGAACGGAAAATAACTAGTGCATATAAAAAAATATTGTAAGTATGTATTTCTTATATATTAATTAACTTAAAAGGGTACATCACAACCCCCGAAAAGAACATTTCATGCTCTCAAAGCTCAAATATTGTATTTAGGATCCTAAAGGTTGACACATTTTCTGTCTTGCAACTTCGAGCTTCAATGCATGTGTGTGTGTCTATATATATATATGTGTGTATATAAATAAACTCAAAGTAAGTGTAATCAACAATATATTAGTGAAATCTCTCAAGTGGGGTCTTGGGAGGGTTGAGTGTACGCTGACCATACCACTACCTCATAGAGGTAGAGTGACTGTTTTCGAAAGACTCTCGTTTCAAGTGCAGCAAATCCAAGTACAAAAAAGAAGGAAACAGTGAAGAAAACATAGCAACTAACAACGAAAGCAGTGCAAAGCCTACAAAAAAGGACAAGAACACCATCAAAATAGTGCGATAATCAAACACAATAAACAACTAATGATGATAGATAGCAAAAGCAAGAACTACTAAAATACGACTAATACACGAAAAATCCCAACAAGCCTAAACCTTCAGAAAGCATGACAACCCTCTACTACCCTCTACCCTAATACGCGTCCTCCACATCCTCCTATCTAAGAGCATGTCCTCGGTAACCTGCAGTTGTGTCATGTCCTGTCTAATCACTTCTTTCCAATACTTTTTCGGCCTACCTTTACCTCTCCTCGTACCTACTATATCCAACCTCTCGCACCTCCTCACTGGGGCGTCGACGCATCTCCTCTTCACATGTCCAAACCATCTCAATCTCGCTTCCCTCATTTTGTCCACCACGGAGGCCACTCCCACCATATCCCAAATATCTTCATTTTGAATCTTATCGCTCTTAGTATGCCCACACATCATCTCAGCATTCTCATCTCCTCAACATGAGAGTTCTTAATTGGCCAATACTCCGTCCTATACAAAAATTTGGTCTAACAACCACTCTATAAAACATACCTTTAATTTTTGGTGGTACCTTTTTATCACACAAGACTCCATTTCATCCACGCTGCCCCAATATGATGTGTGATATCTTCGTCGATATCCCTTGGATTATAGACCCAAGGTACTTGAAACTCTCTCTTGGGGATAGCCTAAGTGTCAAGCCTCACTTCCACACCTGCCTCATGCATTGTATCACTGCATTTGCACTCCAAATACTCTGTTTTGGTCCTGCTCAACCTGAATCCCTTAGACTCCAGAGTTTGTTTCCACACCTCCAACTTAGCGTTAACTCCACTGCGCATCTCATCAATTAATACTATGTTATCCGTAAACAACATACACCAAGGCACTTCATCTTGAATGTGCCTTGTCAATTCATCCATCACCAAGGCAAATAGGAACGGGATAAGAGGTGATCCCTGATGCAACCGCATCTCCACCTGAAAGTGCTCCGGGTCTCCTCCCACCGTTGTAACCCGCGTTTTGGCTCTATCATACATGTCCTTTATCGCCCTAATGTAAGCCACCAGTACACCTCTAGCCTCTAGGCATCTCCATAGGACTTCCCTCGGGACTTTGTCGTAGGCATTTTCTCGGTATTTCTCCACCCGTCTCCTCATAAGATGGATGGCTTCTGTGGTTGATCACCCTGGCATAAATTTAAACTGGTTCTCGGAAATGGACACATCCCTTCTCACCCTCAGCTCCACCACTCTCTCTCCCAAACTTTCATAGTGTGGCTCAGCGGCTTGATACCGCTGTAATTGTTACCATTCCGGGTATCACCCTTGTTCTTGTACAACATAACCATTGTACTCCACCTCCATTCTTCGGGCATTTTTGCCAGCTTAAAAATGACATTATACAAACCAGTTAATCACTCCATACCTTCCCTGCCCGTGCCCTTCCAAAACTCTATCGGTATATTGTCTTAGTTTCTGCTCTTTGTTGTGTGGCACTTTGATTGTGAAGTTTGTATTTGTAAAACTTCAATAGAACTACTCTTCATAAAATAATAATAATAAAAAATTCAATAGATCTACTTGGTAATATCAGTGTCAGCTTGGGCATGTTGCTTTCTTTTTTGTTTCTTGTTGCGTGACAGAGTTACTGGTACATGCGCGGGTGGCTATCCGATGGATTAGCCAAAGTGCGTGCAAGGTGTTCCAGACACTACTGTTATAAAATAAAATAAAATTAAAATGGGGAAAGAACTTGTAGGAGACCACAGTTTATTATTTTTTATTGGTCATCATTAGTTTCATTACAAATTCCCGGAAGTGGTAGTAAGTTTCTTGAGAAATTGCACGCTAACAAAAAAAGTTAGTAGAACCGTAATGGATGCTGACTCCTCCTATGTAACTTAGTTGCTCTTTACTTGCAAATCGGTCACATACTTCCTACATCTCTTCTTCCGTGTGGTAATCTTTTTCATTTTCTTAAATTACTCTGTTTATCACATCTTGGAGCCCAGATTTTTATCTAATTCTGTCATTGCTTACTATCTGAACATAATATTTGCACAGGGGTAGTTTGAAATCTTGAGTTTTGACGTGACGCTTTCTTCGTGCTTGTAATGCCGTAAAAGTTCTCTGAGAAAAATACCTAAAACACCTGTCACTTGCTGAATACTGTCTATGTGTGTTTGAAACCATTATAATTGAATTGTATATGCATGTCTTGCAGGATTCAATGTGGAAAAAGTTCAGTACAAAAATGTAATTTTTACTGTGTGGGATGTTGGTGGACGAGAAATTAAGGCCACTCTGGAGGCATTATTTTAATAACACAGATGGACTGGTAACTGCACCCGTTAGATAGTATTTGTTTTTTATTTATTCCTTTTAATGAAGTGATTTCATTTATGGAATGAAGAAGATGCATATAGTACAAAGATAAATTGGGCATAAAAGATGGAATCAGGAAGATGCATATTTCTTTAGACCTCACGTTTCAAATATCTTCCTTTCATTCTTAAACTTCGTGTCCAGTCAAACATCATCACATAAATTGGGATGGGACTGAGAGAGTAGTATTCTTTGGTTTCTACTCTTGATCTGCAAGTCATTTCTTTAGTTTGCATTCAGTGGCATCTAACTCTTGATATCACATAAAGTGAATTTCCCTTGGTTCATTGGGAGGTAACATTGCCTAAAGGCAAAGAAAAATTTAAAATCTTGAGTATGATGGGATTAATAATTAAGGATCTTACCGACGTTCAATTGTATCCTTCTCCCTCCAACTCTTGGGGTCAAGTTTATTTCCACCTTCCTTCTCAGCCCCACTCACAGACCACACAGAAGGAAACAAGGGAACGAGAAGAGATGAATATTTCAAATAAGATAACATATGAATTTTTTTAAACCCAAATGTTTGAATTTGGTGTACAAAATAAGCATATAATATTAAATGTATAGGCCCATTTCCCCATGATTGACAAAACTTACCACTTCCCTTGTTTATGTATTTCAATTTCTTGTTTGGACATGATGTCTCTCTAAACTGGATACGGTATCGCTTCACTAAGTGTTCTATCTTATACAGATTTATGTCGTCGACTCTTTGGATCGAGAGAGGATTGGAAAGGCAAAACTAGAATTTCAGGATTTTTTTTCTGAACATTGATTTCACGGCTCGGGCTTCTTTGTCCGTGACATAATCTAATGGCCTTTATCATGTGTTTTCAGGCCATCATCACAGATCCATTTATGCTAATGCAATCATCTTGGTTTTTGCTAACAAACAAGACATGGTAAGTTTCTTTTGTTCCAGTATGTTTCCTCGTCCACAAAATGCAGTTAAATGCTTATTTTCTATTTTGCTCTGTTTACTTGGTCCTTGGGCATAAAAAAAAAGTTAGGCTAAATCTGTTAAATGAACCCAAGAAAATAGAGATTCAAAGGTATTATGGATGTTATTTACCAATTTATCAGATCCATTGAGATGTTTTGCTCTGTAGCATGTTAACTAAAATTTCCTGTGCACGAGGATGATATAACTTAAGGCCTCAACTCCTTCATGAGTGAAACTTAGCGATTCTCCATATCTCATGAGATAGGTTCAACCGTTCAACCTAAATCTAAGCAGACTTAACACATGTATTCTGGTCCTTGATTAGTGAAACCAAACTGGTGTCTGTTTCAGTATTCTCCGGTAATCAATGTAGGTTAATATGGTCTCCAATGAACAAGTGCATGCAACCGCCTTTTTCTTTCTTGCTTTCCAGTTTCCACCTAAGAAACAGCTCATTCTTTTTTCCTTTTCTTTCTGTCTTTTCAACAAAACCTTCATAAAGTAGACCTCCATAATCATTGAATAGCTTGGCTCCATCGACATGATCTCTAATGCTGGCTGCTGATACTTGTGGCTGAGTGTTGTTAAAAGCAAGGCAAGATTTTTGTCACTTAAAAGCAATAGAGCGTCGTGAAGCAAGGGATCGTGCATCTAAAAGGTGAAGAAGTGCAAAGCAATGAAAGTGAGAATCTCTCGTTTCTTTAGACCTTATTAGTCAAAAAAGGGGGAAATTTGAGTCACATTGATTAAATGTGCAAATCCTAAACTAGTAAAAAAAATACAAATGATATCTTTAAATGTGCTATGCTTTCAACATTGATTGAAACTTTGGATCCGACAAAACTATCAAAAGGAAAAAAAATTGGATCCAACAAACTTGCATTCAATTATGTTTTAGTCACCTGTTGTGAGCACCAAGGTTTGTCCTCTGGAGATTTTGGGTTCTTAAGTTTAACAGTGTAGCATGAACAGTCTATTCCTGTCTAACTGTGATCTGAAAAATTACATACCATCTGAGATGAGAGGGTTGCTCTAGTGGTAGAGCCCTTCACTTCTGACCATTTGGCTGGGAGTTTGTATTATGTACAGGGGAAGACAATGGGCAACTACTGCTGATTCCCAAGGCTTGGTGGGGTGGGGTGATGACTTGAGTGGATAGGAACGGTTTTAGAAAAAAACGTATAATTTTGTAATAGAAATTGATTTCTCTATCCCTTTGGTATTGTGAATCACTCAGTCAGTTTTAGTTCCCTCTTGCACCATCACCTGCTTGATGGCTTTAATTATGCTGGTTGTTTGTTTTTCTAATATCACTGTCTTGCACAGCTTCGTCAACAAAAAATGTCCTGCACAGTAATCATTAGGATGAAAAGTTGAATGGCGGTAGGAGAATCAGAGATGGATGTGATGGTTCCACCTAATCCTCTCATTTGGTTAGGAAATGAAGGTGGAAAGTGTCTAATCCCTCAATAGCAGCTCTTTCAGACCATTCAACACTGTATGGGGAGTGGGGACGAGTTAGATCTCTTTTATGTCCCTCCTAATCATACCAAACAACATACAAATTATGATGAACGTTTCATGTATCACCTAGTGGAAAGAAATTAAAATTTTCATCTATCAACATGCCATTTCCTCCCTTTTAGTGTTGGGTAGAACTTTTATCTTGAAAATCTTTTTTGTCCAGAAAGGAGCAATGACACCAATGGAAGTGTGTGAAGGCCTTGGTCTCTATGACCTTAAAAACCGAAAATGGTATATACAAGGTACATGTGCACTTAGAGGGGATGGCATATACGAGGGATTGGACTGGTTAGCCAGCACTTTGAAAGAACACAAGGCCGCCGGATACTCTTCAATAGGCCCTTCATCCTTCTGGGTGATCAGTTTTAGACTTAACCTGGATGTCTTACATAATTGTAGCTACTATCCATAAGCTGCTGATCTGTAACTACCAATGAACTTTTGCAGGATTAGGAAAGAACTTGAACCTCTTTTCGAGGGGCATCACTGAATATCCAGCTGTTTATAAATTGGAGGATCATGAACTCGCGATGATAATTTTTACCCTTCTCTTTTTAGGTCTGTTTTTTTAAGGGAAAAGGACATAAATGGCCATCCAGTCAAACTATTGACATGCGGATGGCCAAGAAATATAATATGTCATTTAGTGGCCATTTCGCTGCTATCCCCCAAATTTAATGCCCCTTTAATGTTCTCTTTTTGTTTGTTTGTTTTTAAAACTTTTATTGTAACTACTTTTTAAATTAAAAAAATATTCTTTTTTCGGCTCATTTTTCTTCTTTTTCCATGCTTTTTTTTAAAAAAAAAAAACTTTTTTGCTTTTTAGTTGTTTTCTTTAACAATTAATTATAAAAAGACTAGTTTTTTTTTTCAAATACAATTCCAAAGGGAAAAAAATGTATCAATGCATATTTAATAGCAAATATATGTATCTAGATAATTGTATCTTTTTGTTCTTCTAATGTATTAACTTATCCAAAGTCATTATTAAACAGATTATATTTGTTGAAGATTGGGGAATCTCTACTATGAAAGAAAGACAGATAAGTTTTAACGAATCTCGTATAAACTCTATATACTGGGATTATATTCAAGCATTTGATAAAGTGCTATACTACAATAATGATAGACATAAACACATTTGGTTCATAAAAGTGTGCGCAAAGATATTTGCTGACCCAATCCCAAATTGGTTTTTAAATTGGTGGTCATACCACGGTCCCACAATCCAGATCTTGCCCGATCAATTCCTTATGTTATACAAGGAATGGACCAAAGTGTCATCAGATTTAAATAGATTATATCATGCAGATCATATTTACAATTTGGAAAAATTTGATCAGATCTACTTTATTGAATTCTCTATTCCATGGATTCATAAATGAACTCCTGAATTAGGGTTCACTGAAGAAAATGTTCCATGCATATACAGGACTTTTTATAATAATTTTTGGGACAAATTGATGAAAATAGATCCCAAAACAAAAGTTTTACATGGCCAAGAGCTTATGAATTCTATTAAACTAAGAATCCAAGAATACACTCGAGCCTCTCAAAAGGGAATTATAGACGATAGTTCGGTCAGGCATATCGCCAGAAAAATCTCTTTTCAAGACGGAGATAAAGAAATGATTAATGATTATTTAAAAGAAGTCAAAAGAAATTTACTTTTGACGATTAACCAGATTGATAAATCAGACACTTCCATGCGGAGTGAGACAAGCAACGATGATATTGGAGAATCCCAGCCTATTGAAACAGACAAAATGTTGTCTACCGATGATATTCAGAGTACAGAAGATTTTCCGCAACAAATCAAAGCCATGGAGAAAAAACATGGTAAAGACAAATAGTAAAGACATCATGGATCCCACAGAATAGTAAAGTTGCCGGGGACCCCAGCAAACAACAGTAGATACACTGTATCAACAGTAGATACACTGTACAAGGACCAAGATATGAGACTCATTTCACTGTATATAGATTCTTTATGTTTTTTTCTATTTAAAGGGTCTTTCAGTTTAGTTGAAAGACATCAGAAATTTTAGGAAATCTCTCTCTTCTTGTAAATCTCTTTTATATCAATTTCAAGAATTGTTTCTTGCAGACAGTCATTCATATAAGGTATATTTTTATTTTTATTTGTTTAGTTTTCTTTTAGTTGTGTCTCTCCCAGCCAGCACTATGTCCGGCTGAAAGATCTCATATCTATGTTGAATAACTAACTTCTCTCCTATATAGACCATGAACGATCTAAGCTTTATTAAAATATAAAGGAATTTTGCTATGGTTTCTCGACTTGGTTCTAAGATCGAGGTACAGTCGGATCTAGCACTACTCTTATTGGCTATGTCTTAGTGGCTACGTCTGGTCAGCCGTGGACCTAAGACCGTTATTGAGGAGAAAAAAGGGCGTCCTTTCCCGGTTAAAACCACCAGACACATGGGCTCAATAAAAAGTATGTATTAGATCCTTGACAGACCCTTTGCTCGAGTAAAAGTTTTACCATGCAGTCTGAGAAGCTATATGAAATTCTTGTATATTTCAATTCTTATGCAGTAGCTTAAGGATGCTGAGTTGCTAGATCTAGTCGTGCGGATATACAATACAATACATATATGATACATATATACAATACAATTATGACAAATATTTTATATAACAATGATACATTTTTGATACACATTATATATATATATATATACACACACAACAAGTATACAATTTTTATATAAATCTTATATAGATACATCTTCTATACAATATTATACAATTTTTATGTATATATCTTATACAGTTTCTATACATATTCTATACAGTTTTGTTAAATATCATATACAGTTTCTATAAACATTCTATACAACCATTCTCCAATCACTGTCACTGTCACTGTCTTTCTCTCTCAATCAATCAATAGAATAAAAAAGAAATCATTGCCACCAGTACCCCAAAAAAGGCCTCTCACTTTGTACCACACATTACCTAACTGTTAAATCACACAAAATCTCATGCTGTACTCCAATTTTCATGGAGTTTTGATTCTTTCACATTTGATTTGATTCCGTTTCTCTTCTAAAATACCAAAGCAAGAGATGCGTTCATGTCAAAACTCCACCATGTTTTGCCACAGACGTCGTAGAAATGCAAAATTCCGATGTGTTCTCGATCAGATTGTGCCCAAATTCGCCGTTTCATCGTCGCTAAGTTCCGTTTTGACTTCTGGCAACGCGATTGCGGCGGCGGCGGCGGTAGGCGGCGGTTCCGTTCACGGAGCGGTTACATGATAACGCAGGTTACAGTCACGGCGGTGGCGATTGCATCCGGAGCTTGCCTTTCTACTAAGGTCGATTTTTTGTGGCCCAAAGTGGATGAACAACCTGGTGAGAATCCTACTTTCTGTCCTTTCGCTATTTTTTTAGTTTATTTTTTTTGATTTTATCAAAAGCTGTAGAAGAAGTATATGGTCCTTTAGAAGTAAGTGTCGCTGTTGTTAGAGTTGATATGAATGTTTGTGACTATGCCGGCAGTTTTTGTTTTCAGGGAAGCACTTTGACTGAAGTTGGATTTTAGAAGAATTTCTGTGTTCTGTTAGACTAGAAAAAAGTACATTAGTAGTGGATACCTTTTGCCGTTCTGTTCGAGCTTTCTCCTTTCAAAAGTTTTTAATGGGAGCTTGCCCCTAACCTTTGCATGTGTTATGGTCTGTAAAGTGTAAACTGCCACTTCCTTAGGAACTATTTCTAGGGAAATTCTTATATTTTATGCATTTTCTTACATGTCCAATTACTCTTGTAAATAAGCAGTTCTCACTTTTTCCTTTCCTTTGTTGCTTATAATATGTACGTTCTGAATTTTTCCCTCTATAGAATTCAGTGAAGTGTATGATTTATAGCATATGAAAAAGTCTTACGTTCCATTCGATATATGAAAGTGAACGGGTTACATGTGCCTGAGACGTATAGGAAGGAGATGAGGAAGCTTCTTTAGCTATCTGCTTTTTGTTGTTGTGGTGGTGGTGGTTATTTTTTTGTGCAGGATTGAACTTGATAGTATGCTAGCTTTAACTTAATTGCACATTTACTTCTTTTTAACTGGTAAAGATTATACGCCAGAAGTGATAGTAAGTAAGTGTAGTTCTTCGGCAGGATCACTCTTACTGGATGAAGTAGATGTCACCGGATATCCCATCTTCAATGATGATAAGGTTTACCATCTCAACTCTGATTGCAGTCATAGCTTGAGATGGTGATATGAGTTTAACTCAGGACATTGTAAATACAAAACTTGATGAGTCAATGATATGCCTCAATTTAATTTCTGAAAATTGCGGTCCCTCGGAGCCATATATCTATACAGAACAAGAATTGAATGTCACTGTATTTAAATGAAAGTTACCCAAAATGAAAGATAGAGATTACTCCTCTTAAAAAAATGTATCTATGAGGTAATACTTATGATTTTTGAAATAGACTACAGTATAAAATAAAAAAGTTTCTCTTTTAGATGAGTGGAATTATGAACACCCCAAAAAGGCCAACAGGGTTGCCGATTTGTGTGGAGCAATTGTTTTGTCCTTCCTAGTCTTCTTCATAG